>OMKR01111582.1:0-10419 GCA_900302355.1 Cyttopsis rosea | reverse complement strand
CCCCCCCGCCCCCGCTCAACCTAGAACAAAGAGACTAACCACTGTAGTAATAGAATATGGCCAATCCCACTGCAATGCTGAAGCAGCTCAGATAGAACAGGGGTCCTGGAAAGAGAGAGTGGAGGAGAGACACTTCAAGGTCTGTTTAAGGAAACATGGCTTTAACCTATTTTCATTCTACTTTTTTAGTGTCCTAACTTACCTTTGTCATTTAGAACATGTCTCTGCTGGTAAGCAGCTCTACTGGTGAGTGGATCTGAGGAATCTGGAGGTAAACAGGTAAATCTTTAATGACATGCTGCAAACTTTGTCATATACTGGAGCACACCAAACATAATGAATCACCAGAAATTCACATACATAAAGGTATAGCCTTTCTGTACTCGAAAATTGCATAAAATCACAGATGTCACACATTACACAGAAACCTAAAATCGAGTTGTTGGAACTAACCTCGGAGGCGGAGACGTGTGGGAAGGCTGTAGTACACTTCTTCAACATGCAGGTGTAGCGCCCGATAGAACTCCTTGCAGGCTTCCTCACCTTTCAGCTGCAGGTGGGTGAGGAGCTCAGCCAGACGAACAGAGGTGGGCACATCCACGTCTCTGAACTGGATCATTTTAGAGGGAATTCAATACATCATCAGTAGAAATACATGTTTTTTTATTTGCACAGCTCATTATAGGGATTATTATTATTAAAAGGGTTTATGAGGTTTGTCATCTCTTCAAAAAATCCTCACATTATTGCTATACATTACAAAAAGGCATATCAAACAAAAAGGATCACAAACATAATGCATATAGTACATAAAAGTCAATTGGATTTGCAAACCAAGGATTAAAGATTTTTTTTCAGCAGAGATTTAAAAGCGTTGATAAAAGGGGCTTAAATAATATGGAGGGGTAAGATATTCCACAACTTCAGGGCAGCAGCAGCATTATTACCCTTTAGCTTTATTCGTGTGCATGGGACAACTAAAAGCAACTGGTCTGAGGACCTGAGTGACCTAGAGGCATTGGGAGGGAGCCAGCAACAAAGCACAAGCACCTTGTTGCTGTACTTAAGTACATGTTTCAAGGAAGTGCATTCAGTTTTCGGAGATTTGAAAGGAAATATCTATGCTTTTTGCTCTATGCTCTATTATATTTCTTAGATTTAGATATATTTATATATCAACATATGCTTAAAAAAAAAGAAGAAGAAGAAAAAAAAGGATCCATCAAACTGCTGATTTAGGATTGCTCATCTATGACTCATTAGGTCCATATCCTTGTAAATGACTGACACCAACGGAAAACAATCTGGATGAGAAAAACTGTAAAGTAGGACTTTATGCCATATTATAGTCTCTGTTATATCAGGGCACTGGATATGACAAGTACCTTTTACTTTTAATTAATTTACTGGAGTAAAAGATGACTTTTGGAACTTCCAAGGTTGTCAGGAACAACACTGGTGATCACCTCTGTCCTGATCCCACTTGGTTTAAAGAAGGTCTTTGGACTGAGGACTCACTCTGGTGGCCTCCTTGTCGGTGAGGATCTGCGGGTAGATCCTGTTGAGCTGCAGGATCAGTTTGTCCACCAGCTCAGTGTCCAGTCTGCTGTCCGCTCGGAGGCAGCGGCTGTCCTCCAGCAGCTGCTCATAGAAGCTGTCTGGAACCAGGGGCAGCAGGGGTTCAGAAAAAAAACACTGTAATAATATCCAGAACCATAGTTCGGTAAAGTTGGAAACAAATTGACAGATTCAAACTTCCCGGATGAATAGCTCATAAGAAAAACATTATTAAAACACAAACGACGCCTCTTTCCTACCGTAGTAAGGTAGACAACGAGCTACAACCAAAACTTCACCAAAACGAGCCGTCCTCTGAGCTGGAGAAATAACATTGTTCTCTATGTACAGCAGGCTGAGTGCGCAGGGACCGTCTAAAAAATGCAACAACGGAAAGAGATACTACAAAAAATATGATAATAAATTCACTGTAATGCTGTGTAGCGTCACAAAAATCAGCTCACAAATCAATGGCGCCCTGTCGGTTATACTACATCACTGACTGAGAGCTGATTTTGGTGACGCTACACTGCATTAAAGTGAATTTATTGAATATTTTTCCCAATACAAATTCCCCAAAAGTATGCAAAATCACTATTATTATTATTATTATTATTATTATTATTATTAATAAGTGCTGTAGTATAATCATGAATGGGCCATTAATGTGTGAGCTGATTTTGGTGACGCTACACTGTATTACAGTAAATTTATTGAATATTTTTCAGAATAGAAATTCCCTAATATGATGCAAAATCACATTTATTTAAACTAAGTTCTGTAGTATACCCAGCAAGGGGCCATTGATGTATGAGCTGATTTTGGTGACGCTACATTGCATTACAGTGCATTTATTTAATATTTTAACCAATAAAGTATTTCTTTCCGGTGTTGCACTATTTAGACGGTCCCTGCGCACTCCCAGCCCGCTGTACATAGAGAGCAATGTTATTTCTCCAGCTCAGAAGACGGCTCGTTTTGGTGAAATGGTGGTTGTAGCTCGTTGTCTACCTTACTGCGGTAGGAAAGAGGCGTCGTTTGTGGTTTAATAATGTTTAGTTTATGAGCTGTTGCTCCGGGAAGTTCGAATCTGTCAATGTGTTTCCAACTTTACCGAACTCACCGAGTTGGAGTAACTCAGTGACATTGGGAATCTGTCATTCTCCTTCATGGGCTAACGTTAGGCTACTTGTTAAAATGATGACTTTTTGACTTAGTCTTCATTTCACGTTGCAGATGTCAAAGGATGGGGGACAGTCGTAGGAAAACAACATAAACAGCGACGTCGGTCCACGTCCACGACCACGACCACTGTCCACGCGCATAGCCCTTCAACCTCAACACTTGGAATGCAGCTTGGAACTTGGAAAAGTAAAAGTAAATAAACTACAACTTTCCCAAAATGTTAGTTTGCGCAATGGCCCTGAAAGTAAACGTTATACACAACGTGGGCTCACAAATGGTATAATAAAGTCCGATATGACGGAGTTTTCCGATAAACCGAAACATTTTAGTTTGAAATGAAGTGACAAACCTCCCATTGTAGATCCCGGTCCTTCGCCTGGCCACGCCCCCTGAAGGCAACTCTGAAGGGGCGGGGCCTCATTCAAACCGGAAATGGAAGGACACGGGAAGGACTTCCTGGATTGGAGGCTGCGCGAGATCATAATAATAATAACAACTATTATTATTATTATTATTATTATTATTATAAATAATAAAACAATAAAACACTTGTCATAAATACACTGCAACCCAACAGTAATAGAAGGCAATCAAATAGTAATTAAAAATAAAACAGACTAGCAAAATGCATAAATTTAATAACATTATGCTCAATTTCACAAGATATTGAAGGGTAATGATCATTCATCACCAAAATATCTTCAATTATGTCTCTTGAGTTGCTAGTCTTGAACTACTCCAAGCAATGATCCTCATTATAGTTTATGGTCCTTTTCTTTTTCTCCTATTTCTCAGGTAGACTGACCCTCAGCCTGTAGCCGACACCACAGTGACAAATGCACTGGTCATATTGTGGATTAAGAAAGACACTATATCTGATGCTCTATATGATAAATATATAACATTGGGGGTATTCATTATGAAATGTTGCTTGAGGTGCTCGATAAATAGAATGGTGAAACACAAACGCCATGACATTTTGTGACAGTGAGATTTATTTATTTATTCATGCGATATAACCATGCGGGGACACCAGCATTAGGCATTTTAGCAGCGTGTTACCACGGCATGGGTTTCTTGAGCATTTGACCAAATATCGCCAAGTCACCTTTGAAAGAAAAAGGACCCAGGATTGCTATAGTCCAGATTTCCAACACCTATCAAATAAATACAAATACTTAAAAAGTTATGGTAAAAAGACTTGAAACTCAATTAGGACTCAATAACATAAGCAAAAACAATGTAAAACATTTAACATGGCACAAACAATATTTTTTGCTTGATAATGCTTATACATTTCCGTGATCCTAACTTAAAACCACATACAACATATGGCACTGCAGGCTTGAAGACAGTGGCATCTTATATCCATCATGTCATTTTAGGACACAAACATTTTACATACATTTGTATTAAATCATCAATCATTAAAAAACATCCTTCATTGCTTAACGTTAATGAATAGTATTAACAATATGAGACCATAAATTATAAAGCTTGCATATAAATAACTTTTGCATTAATACTTTATCTCAGTCAAACATACCTGAACCTTTCTAAAAACTCAAATATGACACGAAAGCCAAAGACTAGGAGCCTCATTGTACAGAACCTGGTTAAGACCCTGAATTTGTGCTTACACACAGGCAGTCCCACACTGAAAACTATTGCTACTCATGTCAGTATTTTATTCATCCCAGGAATAAATAGCTCACATGAGACATTCCTATCAAAACTCCTGTTTCTTCCTATTTGTCTGAAAGGCACTCCTAGAACTAAGGTCAAAAGGCAAATATTCATATCCCTTTGAAATCCCATTTTGAAATTCAAATAGGAATTTCAAAAAAATTCTTGCAGGTACCCTAAATTCTCCGGTTCCGTTGTTTATTAAACCCATAAACAAAATTAACATTACTTAAAAAAATAAATATGAAAACACATAGGTTGTATTACTCTGAAATTGTTTTCTTTCTGGTAGCTGAACATGCATGTTAGAAAAACATTTATGATAATAGAAATAATAAACATGAAAAAAAAACAACAACAACCTGAAAAGCACCTGAAAGCATAAAATGTACAAGACAAGGTGCTGAGTCACCAGCGTAACAGGCAAACATGGAATAATCAGCTAAAGCACATTTCTGATTCTCCTTCAGATCAACTACTAGTGGTTAGTTTGTGATGTCGGCGCACTGGACACCATGAGTCTTGCTTTCTGCAGTCCCACTGTTGGTGTGAAATTCTAGAGGGAATTGTGTATTTGCAGCCAAAAACAATGCCATTAGAAAATACCCCCGGTATCTGTAATGAGGGGTTTCCTAAACCAGGATGAGATAATGGAGAAATCATCGGCAGAGGTAACTGGCAACTGTCACAGACACTGAAGGACATCCACTCGCTTGTGTAAATTACTGCAAATGGAAAGATAAAACAAATCAAATTAAGTTTCAAGAGCTCATTGGTTTTAGTTTATTGATGTGTTAGTAAGATGAAGTTAATGTGATGGGTTTAGAGGAAGGTTAGTGCACAGTGGAGCTGCAGGGAGCAGGGACTCTGATGAGGTGGTATCATGCACATTATGTTATAAATGATGATTAGTGATCAGAATAAACAGACAAGACAGTGACTTTTAAATAATTAAATCAATCAACAGTCTACCTTGAACTAAGATAAACCTTATAAATACAATTACGGGATTAATAAGCAAACATAATATTGAATACTGTAGATAATATTAGATGGAAGCATCAGTCTATTGAATATCTTTTTCAAAACAAATAAATAAATGTACAATGTTCCATTTCTTCATTCTGACTTTTACCAATATCTCAACCATAAATTGAATCATAAATTGCCTTTAACGCCGAGGCTAAAAAATGAGAGAAATGTTGTGGACTGACAGAGGTATATAAACACAATCATGCATGTTAGAGAGAAAATAAGGCACATAAAAAAAGAAAATCTTTGTGTCGTATCGTTAAGTCTTACTAAAAGACATTCGACACATTCTTCTCATAAAACCCTTTAATTTAAACACTAAGTGCTCTGGTTTCCACTAAAAACTCTAAAAATAATTTTACTACATTTCACAGCATAGGTTTTATGGCATCTTTTAGATTAACATGTTTTCAAGACCTCACTTAAAAATAAAGTGAAACTGGAGTCCAGGTTGTGAATTCATGGTAAAAGTTAAGAAACTATTTACCTTTGTCTAGCAGACAAAACAAATTGCTCGTGACTTGTTGATGAATTGGCCCTTTAGACCCTGTTCAGTGTCGACAGATGCGCAAGCACGAGCGTGGAAATTACCAATGAAACTAGCCATACATTCCAATTTTACCCATTTTAGACCAATATAATCAATATTTGGACTACCATAATCCCACCCATCCTAAATTTAAAAAAAAAAAGGGTGGTGGCGGTTGGGAGAAAAACACTTAATGTGAACAAGCCCTAAGAGTGTATATAGGATCTGGGTATGGTTGCAATTTTTTTTTACAACTTAATATGCATATATTTTACAATGGAAATACATGGCCATTCTGTTAACTTTATCTGCCTTCAATAGACCATGAGTCATTTAATGGTCATGAATACCATGACACATGAATTAAAGTATATACAGATATAGCAGTCACACGACAGACACGCCTGGAGAACATGAATGTATGCAAAGTGGTGATGAATGTTAGTATTCAAAGGTCACAGGGCCCATTTTTCCTTTATAGAAGGACGCAGGGCCTCACATGATGCTGTGGGACATGGGGGCGGCCCTACAGTTGTAGGTCTGACTTACTCGATGGTTGGCAGAGGCTCCTCTGCCCTTTGTTTTGCTCTTGCTTCCTGCGCTGCTGTTGCGGCGTGCCTGCTCATGGTCAAACTCCAGATCCTCCAATCGCTGGGTCAAGGCCAGTTTCTGCTGGATGGCCATTCGCAGCAGAGAGTTCAGGGTCTTCTTCTCATCTTCCGCTGCAACCAGCTGCCTCTGCATGTCGTCCAGTTGGGTCACGTACTCATCACACCTGAGAGAGTGGCAAACTGTGCGTTACACACCATCACCACCAGGTGGAGCTAATTCCCCGATAAGGAAGCTGCTGTGTCACATTTTGTCCATTCCCACAACTTGCATTTTCCAGATGCTGGGATGAAGACCTTGCCAGCCATCTGACTCCTGCAACTATTACATCAGACATTTCCCACAATGCTTTGCTTCTCTCACACATGCAGTTTTTTTGGTGCAGACCTAAATATATCATTTTCTGTTACGTGACTAAGAGAAAATTCTTTCTATTCAGCATTAAATGTTCAAAAATAATTCAATCAAGTCAACTATTTCATACAGTTTCTTCTTTCTATTAGTTTTCCTCTCTTATATAATTTTGAATACAAAAACACAATCTCTTATTAAATAAATCAGCTTTTAAAAGGAGATAGATCTAAATAGAACAGTTTGAAATCATTTTTAATTCCAATGCTCTGCATTATATCGTTTGTCTGCTGACTCGTTGCAGAAAGTGGAGCTGCAAATGCATTTGCCAGAATTGTTTGGCCTTTGGCTAATTGAACATCCAGAGTTTTTTTCCACCTACTTCAATCTCACTGCAGTTTTTCCTGCTGCCATCATAGAACTCTATGGCTGCTATGTACTATTTCAGTGCCAGGCATTCGGGTCCTGAGTGAACGTTGGTGTCAACGCCAATAAAGTAACATATTAGTGGTTTCTTTCTAAAAAATAGGTGGAAACATGCATCTTACCTTGTAGCAAACATGGCTCGAAGTGAGGAGAATGTGGCAGCATCCTCTTTCAGCCCCTTTAACTCATTGCGGAGCTTCAGCATAGTTTCAGTCACCATGGTCTTTTCATTATCATATTTACTCTTCAGGTTGGCCAGAGCTACCTCAGCTGTCTGCAGGGGACAAGAAGTAATTATCAATGGTAACGCCAATTTAAACTGTTGTTTTGTTGCTGTCTATTAACACTATGTATCTTACTAATATATACCTTTAGCTAGACCCCGCTAACCCCCAATACAAAATATGGAAAACAAAATCCTTTTTGTTCTACTGACCTGCTTGTTGGCCTTGAGCACAGTTCTGAGCGTAGCGATCTGCTCCCTTTTGGTGCTGAGCAGGGACTTGAGTTTGAGGATCTCCCCCATGCAGGCCTCCCTGTCCTTGTCTGCCACAGTGCTCAGCTCCAGGTTCGCCAGCCTCTGGCGGGACAGCTCTGTGGTCCGGTCTACAGCCTGCTGCAGGTGGCGGATCTGGTCCCGAATGATGGCCACGAGGTTATAGATGTTCATGGGCTCTGGACGGTGCTCTGGGGCTGGAGCCGGGGCGGAGTTGACTTCAGTGGCCTCCAGTTTTCCAGGGTCGGACTCTGGGACCAGTCCCTTAGTGAGGAGCACGGGCAGGGAGGGCTGAGCCCCTCGCATGCTGGCCCTGCCCGCCTTGTAGTAGTCCAGCATCACACGGTTGGGTGTCTCATTGTTACACATGCACACATGGTTGTACAGGTTGGCCAGCTCCTCGCTGAAGGCCACCAGCTCATCTTGGGCCACATTGAGGCTGCCCAGCGATTCTCCCGCCACATCGCTGACCTGCTGGAGTTCCTTCTGCAGCCGGGCCGCCTCCTCCCTTTCTGCCCGGCTGCTCCTCTCCAGAGACGCCAGCTTGGTGCTCAGCTCCTGGACGTCGCCCTCCAGCCGCGCTCGCTCCTCCTCGTACTGGCTGCGACACTCCTGGTACTCCGCCCGCAGCGCCTTAAGCTCCTGCCTGAGCTCTCCAACCTCAGAGACAGCTACAGTGTATTTACACTGTAGGATCTCGGGTCCATTGATGTCCAGCTCATAGTAGTCTCCGTCCCCGTCATCGCGGCTGTCCCTCTCCTTCTCGCTGTCCAGAGCCGAGTGGCGCTCCTTGCTGGCCTGCAGCTTGCGCATGGCGGTGAGGTTCTCCGTCAGCCTGCTGACCGTCTCCTGCTGCTCGGACAGAGTTCCATGGGCCTGCTCCAGCTGCTTCTGGGATTCCTGGAGGGAGTTCAGGAGGGCCACCTTTTCCCGTTCCACCTGAAAAAATAAATAAATAAATAAATAAATAAATAAATAAATAAATAAATAAATAAATAAATAAATAGATAAATAAATAAATAAATAGACAAATAAATAAATAAATAAATAAATATATATTGGTTAACAAACTTCAACAAAAAGGTCTTTGTTGACTTGCGGTATTAATAACATTTTCCCATTACATTGTAATTGCTTCTCCGTCATATTTTTATCCTTCCATCCCTTGATCTAATCAAGATTTAAAATGTAAATTACAAAAATATAACATGTTCACTTCATCTTCTTCTTGATCTGCATATCAAAAACAAATAGATGAACCCTATAACTGCCAATGAAGGGCTACAACAGGACATTAGGTATTAAATAAACTATCTTCAGTGATTCACCATAGCAAATGGTCAGAGTCATAACATGCCAGTGTGTCACATCTTCATGCTGATAGTCGACATTTCAAACACATAAATTCCATCGTTTTCGTCACATAGATGGAGGAAATTTTGTCACAGTTGGAAGGCAAAGTGTCAACAGACAAAGTCTGATTTGTAGAAAGACTTTTTAGGATGAGGATGAGTGTTGCTACCCTGCCCGGAGGAAGCCCGGGGCCCCCGTCTGGAGCCGGGCCCAGAAGGAGGGCCCGTCAGCGAGCGCCTGGTGGCCGGGCTTGCCATGGAGCCCGGCCGGGCAAAGCCCGAAAAAGCAACATGGACACTCCTCCATCCCGCAGGCCCACCACTTACTGGAGGAAACACATGGGTCGGGTGCACTGCCAGATAGGTGGCAGTGAAGGTGGAGGGCCTCGACGGACCAGACCCGGGTGGCAGAGGCTGGCCCTGGGGATGTGGAACGTCACCGGTTACCGTCACCGGTAGCGCTACTGGTTAGATCTGGTGGGGCTTGCCTCTACGCATAGCGTCGGCTCTGGAACCAAACTCCTGGATAGGGGTTGGACTTTATTCTTCTCCGGAGTTGCCCAAGGTGTGAGGCGCCGGGCGGGTGTGGTGTGGTGTACTCACAAGTCCCCGGCTGAGCGCCGTTGCGTTGGAGTTCACCCCGGTGGACGAGAGGGTCGCCTCCCTACGCCTTAGGGTTATGGGGGGGAAAACTCTGACTGTTGTCTGTGCGTATGCACCGAACAGCAGCTCAGAGTATTCGGCCTTCTTGGAGAACCTGAATGGAGTCCTGCTTGGGGCTCCTGTAGGGGACTCCATTGTCCTACTGGGAGACTTCAACGCGCACGTGGGCAACAATGAAGACACTTGTAGGGGTGTGATTGGGAGGAACGGCCTCCCTGATCTGAACCCGAGTGGTGTTTCGTTGTTGGACTTCTGTGCTAGTCATGGATTGGCCATAGCGAACACCATGTTCGAACATAAGGATGCTCATAAGTGTACTTGGTACCAGAGCACCCTAGGTCGAAGGTCAATGATCGATTTTATTATCGTATCATCTGACCTGAGGCCACATGTTCTGGACACTCGGGTGAAGAGAGGGGCAGAGCTGTCAACTGATCACCATTTGGTGGTGAGTTGGGTCAGATGGCGGGGCAGGCCTCTGGACAAACCAGGTAAACCCAAACGTGTAGTGAGGGTGAACTGGGAACGTCTGG
>OMKR01111579.1:0-17997 GCA_900302355.1 Cyttopsis rosea | reverse complement strand
CTACTGGTATACACTGCTAGTTTGTGTTTGGCGCTCCGAGCGTGTGTTTTCTCTCGTGTACGACCGGCGCCTATCGGAATCCACTTCTCCCACTGGTATCTACTCGTCTCTTTTCAGTTCTCCTTCTCCTTCTCGGGTTCAGCTCCCGCAAGTGCGTTGGTGAGGCTCCGCGAACCTCGGATTTACACCAGCTACGAGCTACAGCGGTTACCAGCTAAGCGGCTACAAGCTACAAACAAACAAATCCACGCGCTCTGACATAGCGATGAGTATGGACTCGTGCACCTCCTGTACCCTGCTCCTTGAGAGGCTGTCCCTGCTAGAGGGACGTGTCTGTCAGCTAGAGCAGAGTAACTTTATAACGTTAGATGTGACGGGCACCCCCGACAGCCTGGGTCGTAGCCGACCCACTAGCCCGGCTAGCATTAGCCCTAAGCGGTTTGCTAGTCACGGAGAGCCCGCTGAGGTCTTTAATAGATTTGCCTCTTACCTGGAGCCCTGGAGGCATCTACCTGTGGCACCCTGCTCCAGCTAATGGACTCTCATACTGTCTAACTATAACATTGTATAGTACATTAATAGTTAGTATATACACAATAACATAGCAACATACATACAACATAGGCAACATACAAAGGTATGTTGCCTATGTTGTATGTTTGTTGCTGTGTATGATTCATAATACTGTTGCCCACTTGGCATCCATTGCAGCCTGGTCATCCTGGAAGGGGGACTCCTCCTTCTGTACACTCTTCCCCAGGTTTCTTCCTTTTCCCAAAGGGTTTTTGGGAGTTTTTCCTGACCCGGTTGGAGGTTTAGACCAAGGGGATGTCGTTGATTTTTTAATGGAATGTGGGTCTGTGAAGCCCTTTGAGACAGTATTATGATTAAGGGCTATACAAATAAACTTGACTTGATTTGATTTGATTTGATATGCGGTTATGCAAGGTACATCAAGAATTCTCAATATATTTATAAATAAATATATGTTTTGCATTTTTGTAGTAGGTAGATCATTTTGACTTGGTCATTTTATAAGTAGCTCGCATGCTGAAAAAGTGTGAGCACCCCTGGTCTAGAATTTGTCTTTACACTGGTACAGAATAGAAATGATGGAGCTCTTCTCAAACTCGGTTCTATACCTTATGATGATATTATCAAGAAGAAAAGAAACGATATTTAGCTTACTCTAACTCAAGTTCTATGATCATAGGCGAAGCCCTCTCGCTTCGTCGTTATTGGCTTCCCCCGCGAGCATGTGTGCCTTGCTGAAAATTTTTGAATGTACCTATCAGCCTATCAGCTGTGTCCTGCCACTATAAAAGGGCTGTGCGCCTGCCCTTCTGCTCCCCAGGGATCTTCAGCAACCCTAGGAAGACAGCAGGGCAGGAAAATCTAGAGGGCTTTGCCTATGATCATAGAACTTGAGTTAGAGTAAGCTAACTATCGTTCTATTTCACATAGGCTCTGCCCTCTAGCTTCGTCCTTATTGGCATAAGGAGAAGCCAGTTGAGTCTATGCCCTGCTGTCAAGAGACAAGGCAATAGCTCTGCCGGTACAACCGATAGGCATAATAATTTCCATGGTATAACACAGCATTGGGTTAGGGTTACACTTTAAAAATAGCATTGTGACTCACTTCTACAGGGGAGGTCTGCGATGTATCTGGACCGACGGTTAAACCAACCATGCACTGGGACTGTCCATCCTCATTTGCATATCTGGATAAGCAGGTCTGCGATGTGTCAGACCAACAGAGGAGGACAGAGATCCTCCAGATACATCCATAAATAAAGCCTGATAAAAAAGGCATGGTGACGCCCATGACGCTGCCATGCAAATGTCTTCCACTGACACACCTCCAAACAGGGCAGTGGATGCCGCTACTCCACGAGTAGAGTGAGCCTTGATGCCGCTGTGCGCCAGACATATGTATCCAGAGCACGAATAGGGCATAAGCAATGGAGACGTTTGTCTTCCTCATTAGTGTGCGATGGTGGGTAGAAAGAGTCAAGCATGATATCCCTTGAACGATAGGAGCTCCTGATGTTCTTCGGTATAAAGGCCAGGTTAGGTTTCATCGTAGCTTTACTCAGATCGCCATTCATAAAAAGGCAGCTAGGGTGCACAGACAGGGTGGCCAGCTCCCCCACGCTTTTATCAGATGTCAGCGCAAGCAGAAGAGCCATTTTGAGAGAGATGTTTGAAAGGGATAGTGTCAATCGGTTCAAAGCGCTCACCTGTGAGACAGTGCAGTACCAATGCCAGGTCCCATTTCAGGGCAAAAGTGATGGGGGTCGGATACATCTTGCTGTAGGAAGCATTTAATACGCAAATGACAAGCCCCGTTGTTGTAGCCTCCAGTGGCTGACCAAGAATCAGACGCTGTTTTATCATTCCCTGTGTCCTGGCGGGGAAGGGGGAACCAGAACATGCACTGAGGGGCAAATTCACAAAAGGATTGCATGGCTTTTGTGGCCGCTAAACCTGCACAAATAAGACAAAGAGAAACCGTGTAATTCTCAAAGCACCCGCAAAGGGTGAAATGCACCCCGCACTGCGCTGCCAAGCAAATAGCATCTTGGTTCTCCGGTGCTATCTGCACGTATTTAAATTAGGTAATTTGCATGTGCAACATTGCCCCTTTCTATGCAAATGAGCATCATTGAAAAAAAAGTGAAATTCACAAAACACCAGCGCTAATAGCCACACGCAGTTAGAGTGAAAGTGTCTTCAGAGAGTTGATGGTAACTGAATCCAGTGGCTTCATTAGGGTTGGTGTCACCCAGGGCGGGAACTGATGGTCCTCCCTTTATTCACATATTGGCGGGGGAACGGGGGGGGATAAGAGAGTGACTGAGAAAGTCTCCCCATTACACACAGTTAAGACTTGGTTATACCTTGGCGCGGAGAGCGCAGAGCATTTATAGCTCGCACATTCCCCATTGCAGTATTCTCAGAAACCACGAGGGGCAGTAAAGAGAAAGTATGTGTGAAGCAGGAAGTAGTGCAGGAAGAAGAGCGCTAAAAACAGTAAACATGACTGCAGCTGCACGCATGGCATCGGAGCTTGTTCATGTCGAGGAATTGCTGTATATGGTGGCTAAACTGACAAAAGCATCGAAAAACAAAGCATCAGAGCGGGGTTGAAGTAATGTCCAGCTCAGCATTTTATTACAGAGGACTATTTACCGAACTATGGAATTGAGTGTCTAAGTATGGAATCACAGTGTCTAATTAAGGTCGCATTGCAAGATTGTCTAAAAAGAAACTGTAAATTCCAATAAAAAAAATACATTTTATTTGTAAACTGAACTTTATAACGACCCTGTTAATTTTCAATAAAATCACCAAACCAGAGTGAGCTGTTTGCATTTACTATTTTGTCTCTGCCTCAAAAAGTAATTAGTAGACTTCTCCACTCACGGCCCTCGTGAAAAGTTCTTGCGACGTCCCGCAGGTCACCACGCTCGATGGCCCCACCCCCTGGTGACGTAATTTGCAGCGCAGTGGAATCAGATGCAAAACTGCGGCAGATCTGTCAGGCGCCATTCACTCTCTGATGGTCCCCTGTGGGACAACAGATCGGCCCCTACATTCTGTATTCCGGGAATGTAGAGTGCTCTCAGGCTGCAGAGGTTGCCATGCGCCCAGTGCCATAGTCTGGGCACTGAGCGATGCCTGTTCGCCAACCTTATTCCGCCCTGTCGGCTGATATAAGCCACTGGCAATTGGTTGACTATACTGACTAGAACGTAACGGTTCCTTAAAAGGTGGCGAACTGTTGTAGCACCAGAAGGACTGTTGAGTTCCAACACGTGGAATGTTGAAAGTCCCCCCCCCCACTGCAAAGGGGTGGCACGCTCCTCCCCATCCTGTCAGAGATGCACGCATCTGTGAAGATCTCCCCAAATGTCAACAAACGTGTTCTGTGGTGTACAGAATCCACTTTGAGATGAATGAACCATCTCTGGATGCATGTGAAGCAAACCCAGCAGCACTACTGTATGTGCTGCTGATATCAGCCCTAACAGTCGCATAATGGTCACTGCTGTCATAGCGTTCTGACGAGGCCTGTCAGTGTGGCTCTCATGGATAGAGAGTCCAGATGAATGCCCAGGAAATCCATCCACTGTCTTTGGAAAAGAGTGCTCTTCTCCCAGTTGATGGCGAAACCCAATTGGGAGAGATGCATCACCAGACAATTGGTGTGTGCTCTCACTAACTCTGGGGAGTGAGACAGCACAAGAATATCGCCTAGATAGAACAATATTCTCATACCTCTCCTTCGAAGTGAATTTAGTGCCGGCGACAATGCTATGCTATGCTGGGCATCCACCGCCGCCCAAGGGAGCCTGGCCCTGAAAGGGGCTGTTGTGGTGGGACGCTAGCCTCGCTCGGATCTTCAGGTACTTCTTTTTCTTCGTTCTTCAGTGAATTGTCGCTGAAGAAAGTGGGGGGGGGAGAACGGCAGGCGCATGGCCCTTTTATAGTGGCAGGCCACAGCTGTTAGGATGATGGGTACGTTCAACTTTTTTCAGCAATGGTGCACATGCGCGCATGGGAAGCCAATAAGGACAAAGCTAGAGGGCAGAGACTATGTCAAATAGAACATCTCTTTATACACCCCAAAACATTGACAAGAACTAGTGTTTCTCACTGTGTATAACACACTCTAAATCCAATCTAAATCCAGAACACGCCCCACAAGAAAATCTGGAGAGTGCTAAATCGTCTGTCATGATGTGATCGTTACTATGTATGGCTATCAATTTCATATAAAAACAGCTCGGTGTTGTCATCATCGGGCGCATTTAAAACAGCCTGAATGTCAGACAGTCAGACAGTCAGACAGTCAAAGACAGTCACAGACAGAGATGTGCCTCGTAACACAAAGTTAAAAAGACTGCCGGGTGTCGATATGTCATTACAATGAGACAACACAGCTGTCAGTCTACGTCTAATTAGAAAGGCGACTTCTTCTATATTGTGTAGATTTATACTTCTCAGGTCTAAAGATTGTTTGACCTCTACAGCATTAAAATGCGGTATGAATTCTTGTATGGATGTGCTCAGAAGTATAACTACCGTACTGACCCGAATATAAGACAACCCTGATTATAAGACAACCAACCCTTTTTCTCATTCCATCATTCATTTTTGGAGACTTTTTGAAGACCAAATCTTGTTTTTATAAAGAAAATTTTTTTTTTGAAAATAATGATAATAAAAATACATTGAAGGTACATTGAATACAAGGTAGGCTGTTGTTTTTAACATATTTTAAATAAAATCATGTTTTCAATATCTTTTATCTTTTAACATTGCCAGGACAAACAAAAGGGTTAAGTTCGTCTTCATGTGTAGCAAGCAAACCAATCACAAGACTGACCCTGTCTCTGTGCAGTTCCGCAACCAACGCTCTTTTAATGTTCCTTTTAATGTATTGAATGTGTGTTTCTGATTTAAGTAGATCACAAAAATACATTACTTGTCTCGCAAACCTGTTGAATTATATTCAACAAGGCACCATGATT
The DNA here is from genome assembly GCA_900302355.1 of Cyttopsis rosea. Taxonomy (NCBI): domain Eukaryota; kingdom Metazoa; phylum Chordata; class Actinopteri; order Zeiformes; family Parazenidae; genus Cyttopsis; species Cyttopsis rosea. Next base: position 12,460 of record OMKR01111579.1, on the reverse strand, counting down.
TTTCATGGCCGATACTGATATAAAATGTTTGTGCAGTGTTTCAGCAGAAATGTATTATTTTTTATAAAAATGTTGCACGCATACGTCCACATACATCCTCTGTGCACATAAGTGAATGACATTTGTCTGTATAGGTGGCATTTCTCCGTGTGCTCTGCTGCTCCGTGCGCTCTGCTGCTCCGTGCACCACTCTCCGAATATAATACAATGCCACTTTTTCAGACGCATTTCCAGGAAAAAAAACCCTGTCTTATATTCAGGTCAATGCATGTTTGTGTTTCATCTCTCTGTTGTGTGTTTGCAAATGCCTGCAAAATGACCACCCTTATCATTTTGTGTATACACCAGGTCATTGTTAATGGCCCCATACCGGGCCATATTATCAGCCATCACTGCAAATGTCTCGTCACCACCATGTACCGAAAAATCACCAGACAACGACCCTTGATCTTAAAAAGATCTTTCCACCCTGTTATGATTTGACAATGTGACGGAATTAGGGCATTCATCGTCAATTTTAAATCGCTTCCTTCTCAGTTCCATGTTGAAAAAACTATAATCCTAAAACACAAGAGACACCCGTTGCTATAGCTCCAAATGAAAAATGAAAATAAATAAAATCATACATATTATTACGTCGCATTTACGTTTTCTTTTGCCAATTACTAAATTCCTCTACATTTGCAGATAAATCTTGTACCTTATTCTATAGTTGCAACAAATCATCCACCTTCTTGCTTAGTTGCGACAAACCTTTAACTTTAGTGCTTAGTTGCTCCAACAATGGCACGATAGTGGCACTGTATATGTTATATGGTTGTTCAAATTTGCGGAATGTTTCATAACTCACCAATTTACAGGGTGAGTAATTAGTGTTATGTGTGGATGTTAACGTTAAGCGATGCACCCCTCTTTGATACCGCAGTACTCTCTGCACATCTTCTTCTGGGGGGTTTTCTGGTTGTTCTTCTGCATCATAGCCGTTTGTACTTGATGTCACCTTGGCTAAAATCGTGCGAGTACCACAGCGCTATTTCTTCTAGTGACCAGCCTGGAGGATCTAATCACAATAGACCATATACAGGCTCGTGATTCTCTTTATCCTCATTCCGACCTCGGACAGAATGATTGAATTGAATTTGAATTGAATGATCTTTATTGTCATTATACTCAGGTACAATGAAATTTCATATGGCTTCCCCCGGTGTAGTTAAAATAAAACAAATAAATAAAAGCAGTACCAGAAAACAGCAGTAATAGCAGCATAAGGTAGCAGCATAAAAAGTGACACTTGTGCAAATACAACTTTAAAAAAAAGTACAGATGTTGAATGTTATAAATATTAATAAATAGATGCAAAATCTTTGTTATTGTGTCTGTGATAGCAGTCTCTGAGGGTGGAGGTGTGTGTGTGTGTGTGTGTGTGTGTGTGTGTGTGTGTGTGTGTCTTTGATGTGTGTGTATGTGTGTCACAGTCCTTGATGTGTGTGTGTGTGCGCTCACAGTTCCTGTAATCTGTTCTGTAGTTGGGCAGGAAGGGGTGTCACAGCCACAACTCTGGGAAAATAGCTGTTCCTCAGTCTATTGGTGTGGGATCTTATTGTCCTGAACCATTTGCTGGACGGCAATGGTTCAACAAGGGAGTGGCCGGGGTGTGTGGTGTCCCTGAAAATGCTACTGGCCTTCTTCCTCAATTGACTGGCATAGATAGTGTCCAGGTTTGGGAGCTCCATCCCGACAATGAGCTGGGCCGCCTTCACCACATGATGCAGGTCCTTTCGCTCGGCGGCTGTCCAGCTGGCATACCACACAGTTAGTCAGGATGCTCTCGATGGTGCTCCTGTAGAAATTTAGCAGCAGTTTCTGTGGGAGCGGTGTCTGTTGTTGGGCCTGAGTCTTTGTTGGGCCTTTTCAACCAAGTGTGAGGTGTTGGAGGTCCGTGTCAGTTGTTTTGACACATTGACTCGAGGAGAGGGAGGTGGACTCTCTCCTTTGTTCCTCTGAAGTCAATAACCGTCTCCTTTGTCTTAGAGGTGTTAAGGACCAGGTTGTTGTCCTTACACCACTCAGCTAGATGTTCCACCTCAAGCCTGTAGGTCATCGCCTTAGTTGTCTGAAATCAGCCCAACTATTGTGGTGTCATCTGCAAATTTAATTATGGAGTTGGAGGTGTGGATGGGGGTACTGTCATGGGTGAAGAGTGTGAAGAGCATAGGGCTCAGCACACAGCACTGTGGAGTTCCTGTGTTTAGGATGAGGGTGGAGAAGGTGTGGTTACCAATTTTGATAATGTCTCATGTCTATGAGGAAGTCCATGACCTGTGGGCACAGCGAAGAACCAAGGCCCAGGTTATCCAGTTTGCTGACCAGTTTGTGGGGGATGACAGTGTTAAATGTGGAGTAAAAGTCCACAAATAGCATCCTCACATAACTGTTCGGTTTGTGTCAGAGCGGTGTGGAGAGCTGTTGTGATTCATCTTCTGTGGAGCAGTTTGCCCGGTAGGCAAACTGGTGCTTATCCAGATCAGGTGTGATGATGGTTCTGATGTGTGAAAGCGCAGGTTTCTCAAAGCACTTTATGGCTATGGGTGTTAGCGCCACTTGGTGATAGTCATTCACAGATCATTTTTTTGACCACTGGAATTATGGTGGAGGATTTAAGGCATGTTGGAACAGCAGCTTGTTGTACTGAGAGGTTTAATATCTTAGTAAACACCTCTGTAAGCTGATCGGCACATGCTTTCAGTATCCGGCTGGGCACTCCATCTGGGTCTTCCGCCTTGCTTGCATTAACTTTCTTCAGGGTGGTCCTCACCTGGTGGTGCTGGAGAACCAGTGTCAACTCTCCGGCAAGTGGGTTTATGAGTGGAGCAGACCCCCCTCTCTGAGTGTCGAAGCGGGCAAAGAATTGGTTCAGGACATCAGGCATTTGGTGTCATCACTGGGCAGCAGATTGGTGGTTTTCTTGTCAGTCAGTGCCTTGGTGCTGTTCCACATGCTGTGGGGGTGATTTGATCCTCAATGCGCTGTTTGTATTTGCGCTTTGCATCCCTGATGCCTCTCTTGAGTTTCCCCCGCTCTTCACTGTAGGCTTGTTTGTCACCTGACCTGAAAGCTGCATCCGGCTCCTTGAGTAATGTCCTCACGTTTATTTATCCACGGCAAGAAACACCTTTATTGGCCTTTTATGTGCAAAAGTATATGTATCCTAGGACTGATCCGGCTGCCTCACACTAAGAAGGTCCTGGGTTCGATTCCCGCCCGGGGGGGGGGGGGGTGTTGGCACCATGCTCCGGTGGGTTATCTCCCGATAAGGGACCTTTCTGTGTGGAGTTTGCACGTTCTCCCTGTGTTCGCATGGGTCTCCTCCAACATAAGGACCCCGACCAAAAATGTGCGGAACACTTTCCTGTCCTGTCCCTGACCACGACAGGACCACCTGGAATTGGTCCTCGGGCGCCGAAAATGAGGGCTGCCCACTGCTCCTGGCTGCCCCTGGAGGAAGGATGGCCGGTGATGGGATAAAGGCAGAGGCAGAATTTCGATCGTCACTCCTGCATGTGTGTGTGTTTGGGGTTGTCCCCACCCATACGTTTGACAAAAAATAAATGATGATTCTTCTGATCCAGCATATTCCTCAAGGTCTGTTCCTTCTGCAAACAAATCTGAGTCTGTGTTATCAAAGCAGTCTTGCAGCATTGAGGTGGCTTCCTCAGACCACACTGATGTACAGCTGGTTTTGGTCTGCAGATGTAATCTGGGGCCATAGTTAGGGAAATATGGTCTGATTGTCCTAGATGTGAAGATGGGGTTGGTTTAAATCGTGTAGACTTGGTCCAGGACATTGTTCTCTCTTGTTGGGAAATTCACATTTTTATGAAATTTGGGCATGACCATTTTGAGATCCAAGTGATTGAAATCCCCTGCTATAATGATCACACCGTCCGGGTGCTCCATAAGCTGTTTGTTAATGCCGTCATGTAGCTTTTCCAATGCTAACTTAGCCTTAGCTTGTGGGGGAATGTATACTGCCAAAATTGTTATTGTCGTAAATTCCCTCGGGAGAAAGAACGGTATGCACCTTACCGTTAGGAGCTGTGCACCAGCTGTTGTTTACAGTACATAGACACACAGTCCTCCTCCTCTGCTCTTCCCGGAGTCCCTCGTCTGGTCCGCTCTGTAAACAGAGCAGCCGGCTAGCTCGATATCAGCGTCTTGAACGTTGTGGTTCAGCCAGGTCTCTGTGATGATCGTCACACAGTGAGGCGTAGTTCTCACTTGGATCTCATCCATCTTGTTGGTGAGAGACCCGGCGTTGGCGAGGAACAGGCTCGGAAGCGCTGGTCTGTACGGGCCTCGAACGTAGCCCGGCTCGCTTGCCCCGTTTCCTCTCCCTCCGCCGCCTGCGCGGTTTTGCTGGTGGCATGGCAATTCCGGGGTGCGTAGGGTCTCCGGGAGGATGAAAGTTGCATCAAATCTTAAAGCTGTGTGGAGATCTCTGATGAAAAATAACTGGGATCGATCGTGTGTGTTAAAGGCTACTGCCATAGAAGATAGACTGAGAGAACTAAGAGGTAAAAAGAAAGAGAAAAAACAGGGAGCTGAGCTGCTGCGTCTGCACTTGCCGCAATGAGGAAAGCGCCTCATTCTGGATGAAAAATTTAAAAGCTTTGAGCAAATTGATTCGACTGCATTGACATGTTTTTTTGTGATGCTTATCTCTTTTAGCTATAGATGTACTCTATTTCTTCTCCAAGCTGAATTGAAACACACTTCCTACCGTTACCCAATGACCAAATCACACTGTTAGTGAAAGAAGACTTTGGACTATCTGTGTATGTATTAATTATGCAATTGATTTATGTACAAACCTTTAGCTCCATAGCTCCTCACAGAGCTTGTTGACCTTGTACAATGCATCGCCTAAAAATAGATAACACATAACAAAAAAGGCAGATAGTCGTATAGTCATAGATATAACAACCCTTTTTTTAAACAATATAACACATAAAACAATATTATTATTTGTCATTATCCAACGTGTTTCATAACTCATCGGAGGACTCGCAGTAAAATCATCATAGATGCCTGAATGAGATCCTGCGAATAAAAAGGTGTATATCCTTTTTTTAGAACACAATCTACAAGAATAATACATAGAATTAAAAAAAAAAACAATACATCAATCAAAATACATACGTACATTGCTGTCGATGATCCATTTTTGACTGCAGTGTTGCCTGTAGCGTAGCCCTTGAGGAGATTACTTGGTGCTCTTCTTCCAAACACGGCTTATACCTACAGCATATATACAGTAAACCTATCCCTTACACCCAGTCACCCCCTTTTTCTCCACGCCCCAGACGTCCTGCGACGCCCACGCCCTGACACCCCAATTTGAAACAACACCACGTGACCCCCCCACACAGACGTCACCGTATGTTCTACCGTCTTCCAACCCTTTAAAATAAATATTTAACTAAGTACTTAGACAGCTTGATTCGGGCGACTAAACAGAAACAACAATGACCCCCTCATTAGGACTCGCATCAAACTCAATCCCATGTGACTCTCAAACAATCACCCCCAGACATCCTTTTCACACCTGTGCCCACCATATATAATACTTAGCATGTTATTGTATTATTATTTCTTTTTAAACCAAGACATTTTTATTTTCGTAGGCAAAGGGAATTTGCTGCTTTGTTTCACATCGCTCACGGTGTGTCCTGGATCCTGTAGCTGTCTCAAATTGTGCATCTTCAGCATAATTCAACAGACACTTCGTTCTATCCCTGTGCACATTTTCAAAGAGAGTATAGAACAACGGGAAGCATGACAGACAGAGGAGGGTTTCATATCATTAAATAGGAAGTTCATTTTTTTCCTCTATAAGATTACATTTTATCACTTCACTCACAGCCACAGCGCCGCTGTAATTCAAAGCCTGATCACTTGGCTGTAAAAGTTAAAGATAAGGCTACGAGACCATAAAGTCTGTCTCTAACTCACTGCACGCAGTGGCGGGCTGTGCATGAGTACGACACTTCAATCTAAAGCCTTCTGCTGGATTTAAATTTAAGTAGAGAATTGGCCGTGCGACCATGTGTTCTGTACGAGGTGCGATTCCCACAATAACTTTGATTCATATCGGTTCGTTACGATTTCATTCAGTGGGATGCTTTTCGAAGTTTGACTGAGGTAAACTAAACCTTCTGGCTTCCTAAGTGGCATTAAGCTGTGCCTAACTATAGAGCTATAGAGTATATACACTACATACTACAGAGAATATACACTATATAGGCGGTCAAATCAGAATCACCGCTTATCTGGCGCAAGTAAGGCCAGAAATATCCCAGCGAGGCTCGACATGCCAAGCATTAATGAAGAAACAAATGGCCTTGACAATTTGTGATTAAAACGTCTATATTTCACTTTCATCAGAGAAAAACTGTCACGTCGTGTGAGCCTTTGATTATAGTGGATCTGAAGAAGGTGAAAATTGAGTCATAGAAAAAGACACTCATTGAAAGCTCACTGATTATCCATTTTTTTTATAATTCAGCCCTTTTCTTGTCCCAGTGTGACAAAGACGCGTCTGTGATTGTGCTTCAGATATGTAATTACCAATGTTCGACATTCAAAAAGACAAAACTGTAACAAGGTGTGAAGTATTCTTCAAACCTTGGGCTTTGTTATCAAATGAGGCGATCCGTGTATCTAATAAAACCTTCAAAGCGCCGACAAAACCGCTCGGGGCGATAGCGAGAAAAGCCGTCACCCACCTAGGTGCGCGGCACACACAGACCACGATGACGCGAATATAGAGAGATCAAAGTTCTCTCGCCTGGGTGATGAAGTGTCCTAACAAACGGCGGCTGCCTTATCGCCCAGGACCACACAGATGGCCCTCGGTATCTGCAGCCCTCAGCTGGACCGACCCAGGGGCCGGGGGCTGCCAAATCGCAAACACCACAGGCGTCGCATCCTCCGTGGCACAACCTGGTCTGTTCATTTTTACTGATGAAAGTGATCGTTTGGAGTTTATGAAATTAGGAGGCGGGGGGAGAAAAAAATGCGCTAACCGCCTTATCGCACCAAGACAAAGAGCCTGTAATTAAATGTTGAACAGAAAGTAAATAACTCTGGCAAATTTGGTTTGGCTTGTTAAGGCTTCACAGCTAACCTATGTACATTACTCTGATGTGGATTTTGTGACTTATATGCAGCCATCATCTAATTTACTAGCTCACACGATAACATCTAAATTAATAATCACCTGGCAAGACAATAGGTATTTAAAAACTACTTTGTTTCTGTTACACAATTAGTATTATCTTATATTACAAAACTCTTCCATTTCATCTCACCTAAGGAGAAAACTATTCAGCTTTGGGCTTGTTTTTCTTATCTTTAGCTGATAAAATTAGCTTGACCCCTAGTAGCAGTGTTTAACGTTTAAATGTTCTCAACCAAGCAACCACGCAAATGTTGTTGTAACTATCTACATCTAATGTCCACGCTGTCTAATTAGAATCGGCTTTATCTTCAGCGAATGTAGTCACATATGCAAAATAACAATTCTGTCACAATGACAAAGCCTCGGAAATGGGATTTTTTAAGGAACAAAAACTCTGAACAAATGTGACCGTACATTAACTACTAACTACTAAGAGGCAAAACACTTCATAATCACTTTTCAAAGCACATTTTCTCCCTAAATTTGAAAAGGTAACTTCGAAGCATGTCAATAAATGCTCCAATGAGAAAGTGTTCCAGCTAGTTATAGATCTACAACATGCAGTGAAACAAATGCATTGGGTTCACTTCTCACTGGCTTTGTTGACTCATCAGATCAATGAGAATGAGGCTCATCTTGTTGTGTGTCTCATTAGTAAATAAGAAATAAATCCGTTAGCAAGCTGCAAAGCAAATGCTTAGATGTGATTACGACAATGCCTGCTGACCAGCAGCAATAGTCGATATCAGGCATCCTCCCCGTGTCTTGGCGAAATATCCTACAGTTACAGTAAGTGAAGAGAAGTATGTTCTCACCTGAGAGTAAACATCTGCACGGAAGAGTAGGCGGAAACACAGATGAAGGCAGACACCGTGTCCCGCTGCTTCATGGGGACAGCGGGCACCATGACCATGAAGTTATTATCCAGCCGGTGTTCCACCAGGTGGGGAGGAGTCGGGTTCTGGTAAAGCCTCACGCTGCTGATCCGCCTCAGGGGGGTGGAGGTATACGACCCAAACAGCCCCTCCTGCCCCGATCGGATGAAGTCGTTCTTCCGCGCCTCAGAGTGGCACTCGCCCACCTCCGTGGACTGCAGCATGTAGTAGAGCTCCACCGGGGTGCCTTCGGACGCATCGGGGGTCCGCTGGCGGCCCGGCATCACGCTGGGCGGGCTGAACCAGCCGGCCAGAGGCTCCAGCTCCGCCACGCACAGTCCCAGCTCCCCCTTCAGCTGGCAAGAGCCGCGCACCTCCTGGGTCTCGTGGAAGGCAAACATGTGCACGCATGGTAACTTGTCGATGGCACTGTAGTCGTCCCAGTCACGGCCCGCGACATAGAACAGCACTTGGACTTTGGGCTTGGCCAAGTGAATCCTGGTGTTGAGGATAAAGGTCTGCACCTTCCAGTTGAAGGTGAACAAAGAGGAGGCGGGAAAAGTCCCGGGACTCTGGAGAAGATCCAAGGGCACGGGCTGTTCCACGGACAGAGGTCCGTAGCTGGCGTTGACCGAGGGCAAGCTGCGAGCCTGGTAGATGAAGAAAGGTTCAGTTCGCAACAACAGGCTAGAGTTCCTCATGAAGTCCTGATTGGCCTCCTTCAGGAAGAACGCTGACTCAGCATTCAACACCTGGTAGTTGACGGGCAGGTAAGTGGGCATGGAAGAGTACCTCTGGAGTCCCTCTAGGACCCGACCTTCGGCCACTAAGAGACAGAGAGAAGAGGAGGAGAAGAGCTGAGTCAGGACAAGCTCACAACAGGATCGTTGAACATTCAGCCATGGCTTCAGTAACAAAAAAGACAGCGGAGAGAAACAGGCAGCAGACGGCAAGCCTCTCATTGGAACCTCAAAGGCTTGTTATGATAGATAGATAGATAGATAGATAGATAGATAGATAGATAGATAGATAGATAGATGTGATTAATGACTTTGCACTGTGCACGGCGTCCAACGTCCAAGAACAAATGTATGCAATATTATATTTTCGGGGTCTGTCCTAGGATCGTCGCTGGCCCTATGGGCAGGTGGAGCCACACCGCACACATATAAAAAGGTTTTAATCACATTCAGAGCGGGCCTTGACCTTCTCCTCAAGAGCAATCTGCCACACACTCACACTCCCATCCTCACCCCGTTGGCCAGAAGATTTCATTCCTTAACACACCCTTGTAAATCAGTGTTCTGACAATTTACAAATCAGCTGGGGATTTGTGATTCATGGCGCCCCGCTCAACCCTTGGTGTCCTCGTGCCGAGGTAAGCTCAGAAGCTCTGAAGGGCATTGTTACTGTGTTGCCGGGGCCCCAGTAACCAGTACTGGTTCTACCGGAAACATGCGGGAAAATTAAATTCAAATTAAACCCAAACGCTCCTGTCTTTATAGGCATAGCGGGGGGGACAAGCCACCGCGGAGCAGTTTGTTCTGCGTTGTTGTGGGCGCGACATTTACAAAGGCCACCAACGGCGAAGCGGCACACGTACCATCAGGAACAGAGACGTCCCGCGGTCCCCAGGTGATCCCGCTTCCTATTCCACGTCTCGGGCCGTGATGTCTCAATCCAAGTGGCAAGCTGAGAGCAGGGTTCTCTACATGACCCTCACTACGTATCTTGCTCAACCCGTGACTAGATTTATTGTTTATTGTTTGACACGACGGATTGAAGGATTCATCTCTGCCGTGTTATAAGTATGTAACCCGTCGTGAGTCCAACGTAAAGTACCGGTGATCGCACTAAAACTATGAATATAACCCTTTTGGGAGAAATACATTGCTTTTTGTATTGTTGATCAAATGACCGTCAACTCAGTGTTTTCTCCTGGGGATTCTTCTTCTAATACGACCACAAATCTCACGGTTTTTTATTTAGTTAAAAAGTCATTGAGATCATCTGACGAAACGAAACATGAAAACAGTCTCAGACAAAACGAATGACTCATTAATTACATTTTCAAATAAATAGAGTTTCTTAATGAGAACGCACTAATCATTTATTTAAACATTGCGTTTGTTTTTGCCAGTCGGTCTGAACCGAAAATGGAGAGAAAAGAAAGACAAAAGGGAGCCATTGAGCATAAATATCAAAGGAGCTGTTTGAACCAACTAAATGGGTTTTGGAAAATAGGAAACACTGTCATCACTTTACAAATGACTAATTTGTGGAGGGGGAGGGTGCAATTGGATGCAAAAGGAAAACAAAAATATTTGATAACAGCTTTGATAAAAAATTAAAATAAAAAAAACATCCTCAGTCGTGTAACTTAACGTCAAGAAGAAAAGGTTAATTTTTAGTTGATTTGGCCACGAACGGACGGCTTCACATCCAATTCCAAAGAAGACAAAGCGAAGGAAGAGCTGTTTACAAAGCTGTTGCATTGAGGGATGAATCATAAAATGAATAAATTGGAGCAGTTAGTAAGAAGTTGTATTCATCACACGGACGCGATGATCAATTGTGATTTTTTGGAGACATTTGGAGGATTGGATCCCTGCTTCGAGTCAAGTTACTCGGCTTAAAGGCTACGCAGTGTCTTTGCTGCAGTGGCTGCGGTATATTGTTGGTACAGAAAAAAAGCAGCATACGGATGCAAATCTTTAATTTCAATAAAGATGATCCTTGAAATCTTAAGTAAATTAAAAATAAATTCATTTTAATTAATTAATCAACAAGATGACACAAAAACTATTTTGTGTCAGGGAGAATAAGTCATACTTTGTTAAAGTGTAAAGAAAATGCATATATGTATATGTATGCATATATAAATATATATATATATATATACACACACACACACACATACAATTTAAACCTACGTAAAGCTCAAGGAAAATACTTTGTGTGCTTTATTGCAGCAGAATTAGGACGACAAACATAAATAAACTAAGATATAAGATTTAAGATTTAAGATATAAGATATAAGAAGCATGAACATCAGCTGAAAGCAAGTTCGATAGTTTTCATTGTCACATTGCCTCATAAAAAAGAAAAGGTTCTTCAAAAAGAAGCATGTGCATGTGGAACAGTGTGGACAACAATTGTCCTATTCCGACTCCGAGCAAGTCGAGAAATGCTGAGACAAAAGAAACATAATGATTATTCAGAAAAAAAAGATGTCTGTTTCAGCATGCGTTTTATGATTCACATCATATATAATTAAATTTCTCTACTGTATCACATTAAACTGTAAAAAAATAAAATAATACGGCCGCCATTATGCTGAGTCAGACAAATTGATTCTCTTCACAATAGGGGAACAGGAAAACGCGATTTCTTTTCTTTCGTTAGAGACTCTTTCGTGTCTCTTGTCTAACAGCTGTTTGGACTATTGTTCAACCTTGATCAAATTCAAGCCTAAGTCCGTCTTGGAGCAGATAAGTCTCGGCGAGAATACAAATTAATATAGAGTTGGGAGAGCTTGCTCTACTCAGCTGTCAGGACAGATAATATGCTAAAATAGTGTACTGGCGGTAGAGGCAGGTTAAGGGTGAGCGCTAACAAGCCAAGCAGCTCCTCAAATGCCAAGGACGGGTTTGTGAAGTGTTGCTGTTTGGTAAAGGTCTATTCTCCCTCAACCGTTTGTCTGCAGTCTTTTCCTCGAGACTGCAGATCTAGATTTAATATGTATGTTCTAATTACAGCACGCTCTGTTGATGTCTTGTAACGTTAATATAACGTGTGTTTGGATTAGAGAGTGTATTTGGAGGCAGCTTGTCTATAAACACCATTTCAGATATGATTTACTGAACACCTACTATCAGATTATGCATTTGTTCATATACCCGAGGTATGAGTATGAACATAGGACCTTACATAGGGCCCTGGGAACATAGGGCCCTGGGAACATAGGACCTGGGAACATAGGGCCCTGGGAACATAGGACCTTGGGAACATAGGGTCCTAGGAACATAGGACCTTGGGAACATAGGGTCCTAGGAACATAGGACCTTGGGAACATAGGACCTTGGGAACATAGGGCCCTGGGAACATAGGACCTTGGGAACATAGGGTCCTAGGAACATAAAACCTTGGGAACATAGGGTCCTAGGAACATAGGATCTTTGGAACATAGTACCTTGAGAACATAGGGCCCTGGGAACATAGTACCTTGAGAACATAGGGCCCTGGGAACATAGGGCCCTGGGAACATAGGGCCTTGGGAACATAGGGTGGACCCGAGTCAGGGCACCGGTTCAATGGAGCAGATTCACTCAGATGGCGAGCAGAA
>OMKR01111577.1:0-20155 GCA_900302355.1 Cyttopsis rosea | reverse complement strand
AGGGCTCCACCTCGGCCCCGGGCTCCTCCCTTCCCGTCGGCGCCGGGGCATCCAGCGAGGACGCTCTGCCGGGCGGCCGGTTCTCCTCGGGCAACGGCCGCTCCTCTGACACGGCCATGGCATCCTCTGCTGTGGTGGCTGGAGCAGGAGACGGGGACTCATCCATCTCATGGGGTGTGCGTGGAAGAAGGATAAAGATCAAAATTATAGGTGGGCTCAGCAATAGCCAACAATTTATTACTACAATAATTACTCAATTTTACATAATACAATGTTTACATACTGTAGGTGGGTCTGACATGATGCTTTTTTGTGTGTCTGAATCATTTATCATAAAAATTAACTAAAATATGAAGACACATGTAAAACAGAACAAATCTCTATATCGTACGCTTATTTTGAAACAACTTCAAAAACTTTTATTATTATTATTATTTTTAACTTAATTCATGTTGGGAGTTTTGTGGCTTAAAAAGTCAAAAAATGTCCGGCGGTGGAACCGTGTTTTAGACCGTGAAAAGGTCTACAAGGCTTTATTTGTGGTTGATTTTTAACAAAATTCTTTCAACTTAATAGATATACATGAATAAATAAAATACAGATTTTTTTACAAAACAAAGACTAAATGCATGTATCTCAATTTTATTACTCTACTCTTTAAAACATTATTTACCCAGGTGTTTCTAAAGGGGATGATACACTTATAACAGAAGTTCATGGCATGTGAAATATAAACCTCTAAACTCTAGTTTTCAAATAAAACTCGCTCTAATATTTTGTCAACAACATCAATAGTCATTGAGAAATTCGCTGAAAACGACAAAATAACAAAAGCTCACCTCAACGTTACGGCTCTGCACCTGGGGTTCGGCTTGTGCCTCCGCTGCCTCTGTCCTGTGGGTGGACTCGCTCTGGGAAATAGAAATCATAAACGCCACTATCTTCACATACAATTGAAAAGCTTTGATTAAATGTCCCAGAAGGTGATTTTGTGGCTGTAAAATGTTACAACCACAACTGGCTTCAAGTGGCATGGTAGGTTTTCTATGGAAGGGCCGGGTCTACCTGTGTGTAGATGACATAGTGCTGGATCTGGTCCTCGGTTACTGGGTTGTGCTCCAGAATGACGTGTAGCCTCATGGACATCATACTGGTGAGCCAGTTGACAAGGCTGGGGTTGACCTCAGCCGACATCCTCCTCTGTGAAAAACAGACAGCGCTCCATTAAACTCAGTGGGGTAGGTGCATTCCCATAATGCCCGTACCAATCGCCTGAATTACAATGAAATGCGTTGTTATCGGCAATATCCTTTCAACAAGACTATAAGCAATAATATTGTCTTTCAGTTATGAAACCGTGATACACAACTTTGTAGTCTAAATTAATGATGACCTAACCCAAGCCATGACCAAAAATGTCTTGTTTCATATTTTATTCATTTAAAAACCTAGTAGTCTGATATAACATTTTAAATTACATATTTCAATTATTATTGCTAGGTTATTAGGTGTTTGAATAATAAGTGTGCATTTATACACATGCATACATATAAATAACCTGTAAATTTCCATATGATAATTGTGATAATAAATATAGTAATATATTTTTATACTTTGTCAACCTGAGATAAAAAGTAGGGAATGCTCAGTGAGTGTTTGTTAAATTATTAAATTAGAGATGCATTGATAATGTTTCCAAAATCTGAAAATCGATTAATTTTCATATCGTGGTATTGCATTTTCATTAAAAAATTCAACACTCCAATTTTCCTGGTATCAGCTACCATCGCCATCATCTAAAATTTGTATCATATACCAGTTTAATCTAACTTGGGGGAACGCGGCGTACTCACAATGCGGTGGTTGATCACAGCAGTCAGGGCTCTCTGCTCGCCACCCAGACAGTAGAGATTCAGGGCCAGACACTCAAACAGGCCCTGGGTGCACAGCAACAGCAGCCGGGGGCCGAATGTGTGATCTACGGGAAGTAAAGTAAAAAAGTGAAGTCAATTCATAAACAGCTTCTTTTCCCCCCCCATAACTATAGGAGGTAGCGGATCAGATAGACTCCTACCATTGCAGCGCAGGATGTGTGTGGCCATGCGTGTGAACTGCTGTCTGAGGAAAGACATGTTGGTCTGGATGATGTCCACTCCATCTCGTACGGTTACGGTTGTCTATTCAGACAAAACAAAGACATAAACATTAACACGAATGGTCCTGTGACCGCTGTTGGTATAAATTCAGCAGCGACCCTTACGAAGCTCTCAGCGATGTATTCCTCCAGGCCATTGATGAGGTCCTCTGCCGCATTCTGTCAAGAAACAGGAAGGTCGACTCGTTGGGAATAGCAAAATGAACGAATGAATGAATGAATGAATGAATAAATGAATGAATACATACACAATAACTAAATAAAATAAAACTAAACTAGCTGCATCTCGACTATTCGCCGGTTTTGGGAAGGGGCGAGAACTTACAGCGATGTTGGCATCGGTGGGCTCGCAGCCCTGGAGGTAGTAGTCGGCAAAAAATCGTTGGAGCTGCGGCTGGATGCGGCTCAGCGGCTGGGCGTTGCCATGCAGGAGCAGCACCATGTCCGCCATGGAGAAACTCTGACACACCAGGGACAGCAGGTCGCCAAAGAAGCCTGGAGGGAGTGGAATGATTGGAAATGACCCTGGAGGGGTGTGTTGTTTCTAGGATATGTATTAAAACTGCCTTTCCGATAGCTCTGCCTCAGTCGAGAGCAAAGGAGCATCACACCAACGCACCCTTCAAGATCAAGACCAGTCCCATCAAAATGTTGAAGTCAGTGAAAAAGTCTCTTTAATCAATGACTACAAGCCTACACTGAACCATACAAGTGTGTTTCTGTATATTTCAACCAGCTTCATATTTTAGTCAGAAGAATGTTTTTGAGATGCTATTTTTTGAAAGCTATGAAATCAATAGAGAAAGAAAATCCTAACTGATGCTACCATTAGGTGACATACTGTATACAGCAAAAATTTCTATAAAACTTTCATGTCACTGTGATGAAACTCTGAACGTCATTAGATATAGCTTGCGGATATTCTCACCCACTGCATCTCCGGAGCCTGGGGTGAACAAGTTGCTGGTCTGGGAAAGCCTCTGGATGAACTGGGCGATGCTCTCGCCGTTCCCCTGCTGGGCCCCTAGCGAGCCCATCATGGTGGAGAGTACGCCTTGAACGATGCCCGTGAACAGCTCTGGGCTCAGAGAGTCCCCACTGCTGACTCCGCCCGGGGCCTGAGGAGGTGGAGGAGGAGGAGGAGGAGGGGGGGCGGTGGGCGGAGGAGCAGCAGGAACCTGGGAAGGTTGCTGACAGGTGGGAAATCAATGTTAGGGGGTCAATTACACAATGAAATGTTTTAAAAGGTTGCATGAAATGGGAAATGTATTTCCATTCTTGTTACTTAGTAGGAGTTGTTACTAATGTGAACTTCTGAAATCAATTTTACACAAAAATCTATTCAACACCATGTTTCATAAATCAATTTCAAATTATTTTAATATTTTTCTCATTCTGACAAGCAATACATTTTATTGCGAGTGTAGAATAACAAAATTGTCCAATAACTGGGAGTGAGATTCAAATTAAAACCAGCCAGTAGCATATTGATGTCCATATTCTGCCATAATATTATTAGCTGTTAGTCCACATCAGCATCATGAAAATTGAACTCTTTTGTTGTCCACCATCTTCTACAGCTTCCATGTGCGCTCACCTGTATTAAATCAGCCATGCCCTGGAAGAAGCCGGGCACCCCAGGCAACGTCACAGTGATGGAGGGTGCCACGCCCCCACCTGGCCCGGCCACTCCACCCAACAGGGAGCCCAGGAGCTGGGCCAGGTTTCCCTCGGAGCCCCCTTCCGGTGGCTGGCCCGTGGAGGTGTGGGTGGGCATCTGACCGGAGGTGCTCGTTGCCGTAGTGGGAGGAGGGGGACCAGTGGAAAAGGAGGGGTCCGATGAGGAGGAGGTAGAGAAAGAGAAGGAGTGGGAGGAAGAGGATGTGGACACTGGGTCACCTGCTGACAGTAAAAAAAGGTGGACACAATAAATCTATTGTTTTATATTTACTTTAAAGACCGTTGTGCCTTTGCACAAACTGTATGGATGACTTTGTGGAGTGGAGCGGCCACTCACATGCCTGCCCTGGCATCAGGAGCTGGCCAACCAGACCGCTGATCATCTGGGTGAGAGGGGAGGGAGCCCCCTGCTGCAGAGGAGGGAACAGGTTCAGTAAAATACAGCAGTCAATAAAAAGTCATGGTACATTCACTTCTCTTCCCATCTTGGTATCTACATCTGACAACATCATCCTCCTTCCTCACCTGTGCTGGTTGGAGCCCTGCTGTAGGGGGTACCGCTGCCCTGAGGTTGATGGTGGTCCCTCGGGTGGTTCCAACAGGCTGGGATGGGCGGGGGGAGAAGGAGGGTCTGGTGATGACAACCCTCGCCTGCGCTGGCAGAGGGGTCTGTGGGGGAGCGGCTCCCTCTGTGGAGGGAGAGCCGCCAGCAGCACCCGGGGGCATTTGACCCTGGTGGCCAGCTGCAGTGCCTGCCGCCATGGCCGCAGCCTGGTGGGAGATCTGGTGGACGATGGCCTGCATGAACTCTGGAGGGAGCCCTGGGATGTGGACCGGTGTGGAGCCTAAACAAAACACGCTACTTTACTCTTAGAGCAACATTTGTATATACAACACCTCAGAATGAAATCCAAGATGGCTGTCAATGTTAATATATCCATTTACACTTCTTCAAATGCCAAAAAAGAACATGGTTATATTTTTGGCAGAGATGAATATAAATGTATATCTATAGCTAATAATTTAATCATTTAAAGAGTAGTATTTTTGATTGTGTGAGTTTTGATATTCGCCGATGATGCTTTCTGATCAAGAGCACTTTGAAAGGCGAGCATCAACTGGGTCAAAGTTGGAACTATTTGAACTTTGGGCACCTCGATTCAAAATATCTTGCGATGTAAATAAAAACTTTTCAAGCACCAATGACTGGATGGCCCATCGTACCTCTTTAAACAGGTAGAACGTGAAGGCAGATGGACTTACCGGGCTGTCCAGGACCTGCAAGATTTGGCTGACCTGGAACCTGTGGCCCACTGGCAGACTCACCTGCAAACACACAGAGAAAGAGAAAACCAGAGAGCTTCATATTAGAATTCAGTGATCTTCATGGTGCGGTTCCTAGGGGACAATGTGGAGACCTGTGAGGAAAATCATACATCACACACACATCAAACTACATTTTCAATAAGTCGAATAAAAGGACAACTTCATTCAGTTATAAAATAGAAGTTGTCTAACTGCACCACAAGATGGGAGCATTGGACAAATGCTGTAGATGCAGTCTGTCAATTGGGAAACTATTGCACAAATTAAAGTGTGTTCTTGTGGTACCATTTCACTCCCACATAACTGCAATCTGGGATGCTTTTACACACTAACCAATTATATACAACAAAACCATAACACATTCTGCGACTTGAGCAAAGCTTGAAAAAACATTTTTGTTATTACAAACAAAAAACCCATAAACCTACTATTCTCTTTGTGAAATTAGCTCACCTAGGTTAAAAGGTACTCCATTTTCTTGGGAAACTAGCTCATTGACTAGGTTATTCAGATTCAGAGGAGAGAGTCAATACCAATTTCATCCCCGTGTGTCCAGTGTTGAGATAGCAACAGGCTGCTGCATGCTAACTGTGTTAGCTCAATGCAGGCTGCGGAGTGAAGCAACTAGCCTAGCTCCTGTGAAACTTCCCCAAAATCTGGAATTTCCCTTTAACTGGTAGATAGCGATTTGGATAGGACGTCTTTTGAAAGTTCTCCTACCATCGATGTTCATTTGCATCATGACCACAGGCTCCATGGTCTGGTGGGTGATCCGGATCACCCTCGGGCCTCCTTGGCCCTGCCCGGGCTGCTGGCTGCCCCCGTTATTCTGAGCCGGCGGTGCCTGGCCTTGGCCTTGCTGATCTGACTGACTGGTGGCTTGAGAGGGTTGTCCTTCAGCTGTTGGTCGCCCATTAGATGTCATTGTCACTGTTGTCCCGAGGTTGATCTATCACAAAAACAAAAATTACAATCATTCAAATAATTTAAACAATACTTATGTGTTATATAAAGTTCTGATGATATGAAGTAACAAGCCGTTGAAACCTACTGGAATGGGCATGTGCGGCAGACCAGCCTGAAGCAGCACTGGAGAGGCATAGTGGGCCATCGGTCGTACCATGTAGAGGTGTCGTGGAGGGCTGGAGGCCAGATTGCAGCGCAAATCACCAAGGGCAACTAAGGTGTTGCCCAGGAGACGAAGAGCATCTCCAACCAGGTTGAGAGTGCGCTGATCCTCCTCCCTCTCCCGAATCTGTAAGAAAAAACAAAACATTGCAGAGTTTTGCATTAGAATTAGGTGCTAGCTCCCGAGGATTATGTCACGATTAGGGCCGAAAGATACCGAAATACTAGACTTTTCCACAAGCAAGGGCGACATGACATCCTGCCTATGAAAAAAGGACATCTATATCTATATATTGTGTAAATAAAACCTCACATTGTTGTTGTAGTCTGCCGACGTGGCCGCGCCGAGGATGGAGTGGGTCCTCTCGATGAACGGCCGCAACCGCTCCTCCACCCGCCTCACCTCAGAGAGAACCTCCACAAACTCACCTGGGCTTGGGTGGCTTAGGACACCGACAGAGTGGGGGTGCAAAATTAAAAAAACAAAACAAACGTGGAGATGACATAGATTTAGACTGCAAGAGAAAAGGATAAAAATAATTTAAAAAAAACTAAGGTGGTCTTACTTGGGGCCAGAGTGAGGTGGCCCCTCAGTTTGAGTGGCGGAGGAGGAGGAAGAGGAGGGAGCCGTGGGGGCCGGAGGGGTGGTGTCCATGGGCTGTGATGACATCGTTGTGGTCGTTCCCGTGTCATCGGAGGAGGAGGGCTGGGAGGGAGAGGAGGGCCGAGTGGCCTCCGGCTCCGGCTGAGAGCCGCCTTCACTGGACTGACCCTAGAAATAAGTAAGGCGCTTTGAGTTCAGTGTATTTTATTTTATTACTTTCAGTTCAGTGTATCGGATACTGTAGACTTTGGTGGACTGTCCACTAATCCCACTGAATATTAAAAAAGGCATAAGCCGCTGCAATAACTTTCCCCAGGAACTAGGAACTTTCAGTGTAGTTTCACTGGATGGACCAGGGTCTAAATTAAGTTCCGGGGACCAAAAAGTCCCTGCTCAGGGATAGGTACTTTTTAAAAGTCCAGGAACATTTCTGATTGGTCGAGTACTCGCAGCATTTTATTTCAGACACCAACACAACGCATTCTGTAGTACTTGCATATCTGAAACACACACTGGTGCCAGAAATAAGTTGTCTACAATAACAGTATTCACAATTATGATTTACTTGATATATTCCATTCTCAATTACCAATTACCATTCTCATAGTGCTTAATTTATCATTTTTAATAATTAAAATTTAAACACAGTTGTTATTGGTTTAGTTTGGAGAAACGGGAAACAAGGGCGCACGGGGCTGTTGAGAAGAGATTTATGGGAAAATATTTGAAAAAAAGTTCCTGGGACTAAAAGTTCGGTAGAAACGTGGCTATAGGTGCGAAGAATTTAAATACTGTACTCTTCGAATTGCAGGTTTTGTAGGAAATAATCTGTACTTCTGATTGTTTATAACCCATCCAGAGAGTTTCAGTACAGATGTCTGTGTGTGTGTCTCTCTCTCTCTCACACACACACACACTTTGGTGACTGTACCATGTAACGTTTCAAATTCAGTATTTGTTTGCCCGAAACATTACTTTGTTCAATACCGCCTGATCTTTTAAAGAACATAATTACCACAGGGGCACTGACTACTTGCAGGCTGTGGAAAGCTTAGCGATAGTCACGGCAATGCTGAAAATAAATAAATAAATAAATAAATAAATAAATAAATAAATAAATAAATAAGTAAATAAGTAAGTAAGTAAATGAATGAATGGAGCGACCCCGGCAACATTTTCAACCCTTGCCTGTTAATCGAACATGTCTCTGGTCAACACTGGATCTTTCAAACCATTCAGCAGTCGTTCTACCTCCAGCCTGTGGATTAGAGACTGTGCATCTCTCAGCAAGTTCTCAGCCAGCTGCAGCCTCATCCGTGGCTCACTCTGCATTGATTGGTCCATGTTGATGTGCACGTCCACCGATCCGTTGCTCTGCGAACACAGAACATTTATTTTACGTTTTCCCTGGGCGGCTAAGAACAAAGAATAAAAGGGATATTGGCGATACAGGGGCTGCACTTTACCCCAGTGCTGGTGCTGACCCGGGCGTTCCTTCCTGCTTCTCCAGCGCCGGCAATCATCTGCTGGACGGACATCTGGAGAGCAAGACCCAGCCATTACGATGCAATAGAACCCTATTTATCTGAAACTCACTGTGGCAGTTGCATCTGCCACCGGAGTGGCTTTTCTAGGGTTCTCCGACACAGGGACAAAGGCAATGGTGGTGGAAACAAACCATTTTATTGTAGAGAGTGGCAAGATGTTACAAGCCGGGAGCAGATGGAACGTGTCAAGACATGGGCTCCAGATGATGAGCAACAGGTGTACAGCCACCCCTGATCCCGGGCCCAATTAACTAGACACAAGATAGGTGTGGCTGCTTAAATCACACCACATTAACTTATCCAAAATGTTAGGTACAGATACCTTGACTTCAACACCAGTTCTTAAAAGTATACAATTTCAATACCCACCCATATCAGTGGCCAACTATAGCATTACTGACTCTAGAATCTATGAACAACATCTCATATTATGTCAGGTATAGTATTACAATTATAATCTGCAACAAACAACAATATAGAAACATCCTAGTTATTCTAGCACAAAAACACAGTAATGTTGCATCTGCTGAAATGTGGCACCTGTATCTGCTGGGGATCCATGATGTTGACAGGGAGATTGAAAGTCCCGAGCATCACGTAGCTGTTCCCATTGCGGTCGTGCGGCATCCCCTGCGAGGCGGTGGAGGAGTGGCTGGTGCTCGGCCCCCCATCCGCTCCCGCTGCAGACGCTCCACCACCCCCAGAGCCGGGCGTGGTGGTCTGAGGCGGGGCTCGCTCCACCAGGTGGATTACTTTACCATCCACATCTGAGAGTGCCAGGAAAATAATAAAATGTCTCTACTTGAAGCTTTGTATGTCTATGGCCGCGTATTTTCTCTGCGATTTGCTCTCCCGTACACGCCAATACGGCATTCCAGGTCACTGAAAACGAAGGTATTGAAAAACCAGGGTGGAGATTTTTCAAAACTCCTTTGTGTATATGTGTACACCAGGTAAGATGGAGGTTTTGCAAAACAATGACGTCATGACCTCAATTTACTCATGCGCAGGGAAAGGGGGAAGAAGGATATCAGAGTCTGCGAGGTCTGACAGTATATCTTCCCTCCATTGCACTAGGTCCCCGATGACATCATCCTGCATAATAATTAGCCATGTGCTGAGATGGAAGATTCAGCATGAACAATGGACAGATGAAGAAAGATAAATTTGCTTCAGAGTAGATTCATTTCATCATAATTATTATTTGGAATGTTTTAAATTATAGTTTTATTTGTTTAGGATATTTCCTTCATTTACTTTTGTTCATCTCCAACACATCAGAATGAATTGTAAATAAGGCAATTAAAGGCAACAACGTTTTGCCTTTGAAGTCACTATTATTATTATTATTATTATTATTAGTCTCTGGTCAAGAGCCTTATTTATATTTTTAATAGAGGGCTCTGGTCTGGTCTCGTGAGCATCACCTCTAGTTGAGAGTGAGTAAAGGTGAGCAGGTAAGCCACAGTCAGATGGCTGATGGAGGTCAGAGGCAGATTTCCATTTGGCCAATAATATTGCCATTTATTTACAATTTATTTACAATTTCTTCATCTGTCCATTGTTCACAATCTTCCATCGAAGCACATGGCTAATTATTATGCAGAATGTCATCATAGGGGATCTGGCAAATACGCTGACTCGGATATCTTCCTATCCTTCTTCTGTGGTGTTTTTGCATTCTCTTGTGAACGGAGATATTTTCAAAAACACCTTGGTGTGGAAAATGTGTGGCAAAAAATGTTTTCAGAAATACCCTTATACGTGTGGATGAGGCCTAAGAGCTAAGATAAGGGCTAAGCATAGTAACTGCTCTGTTCTTGACTGCACAGAGCGGCACGCATCTTTTAAAAGAAAGAGGAATTAATACCAACTGTCGGTGAGAAAACGGCAGACGAGGGAAATGTAAGTATTTCCTATGTGTTTCTTTCTGTGTGTGTGTGTGTGTGTGTGTGTGTGTTGTGTGTCCACGGTAGGTTGACTGTGCGGCGCTGCTCCAGACACCGCGGGCAAAGACGGAACAAACTTTTATATTAGGCATTGTAGATGTAATATGAGTGAAAATTCAGCAACTGCATTGCCTATTTTTGAAAATAGGTTAAAATTTGTTCAGAAACAGCTTTTGGTGGACTGATAAGGTGGAATTAGTGAACGTTTATACAGAACTGGGACAAACAGTTCCGGGGTGGCCGTGGTTAGCAGCAGCATTTACATTTAAAGCGACACACACAATGAAACGGCCTGTCAAGAGCATGGGACCTCAGAGACCTATATTAACCTGACTCCTTTAAGCTAAGCAATATATAAACTTTTTATGAGTATTTTTATAAGTATTTCAGGATAAAAAAGTAACAATAGTATTGAAAAAAAGTGTCAAGTAGTTTAGCAACACATCAAAGTCAAAGGCCATACTAGTATAGATTTTTATTTTAAAGGGAAACTCAAAAGTTCACTTCACAAATTGGAAATTGCATTCCATATCAAATTTGAGCCTATTTCTTAAGCATCCATCTACAATTCAGTACAAAAAGTGCAATTAGAAACAGTACATTTCTGTTTCCGGAACTGCGTGGGCATGCGCAAGGTTGCCAAAAATCCCAGATTGGCAAGGAGACGCTCGGATCCGGTGGCAGTTTCCCAAGCAGCAGTAAATACAATCTGGGAAGTTCTTTAGAGCTGCAATTGAACCTCAACCGTGATGGACATGGCAGAACCCCAGAATGAGTGAGAAGTGATGTACAGTACACTAGAAATAATACTGCTGTGGTTAAGAGGGAACCGCTGATACTGGTGGAGATGGGACCAGATACTGGTGGAGATGGGACCGGATACTGGTGGAGATGGGACCGGATACTGGTGGAGATGGGACCAGATACTGGTGGAGATGGGACCAGATACTGGTGGAGATGGGACCATCCGGTCAATACTGATGGAGATGGGATCTGATACTGATGGAGATGAGACCTGATACTGGTGGAGATGGGACCTGATAGAGATGGGAATGATACTGATGGAAATGGGACCTGATGGAGATGGGACCTGATACTGATGGAGATGGGACCTGATACTGGTAGAGATGGGGGTAGGGGGTGGAAGTGTAAGAACACAGCATCTGAATGACATGCATTGGTTGAGTGGAGTAAGTGCAAGTGATTCAAATCTCTAATGATGAGTGACAAAAATGAAAGGTAGTGTTCCTACTTCCTTCCTTCCTTCTTTACTTCCTGTCTGAACTTTTGCATGTTTCCTATGGGCAGGATCTGGCAACTCTATTTACCGCTCAGCGGGCTTGTGGTTAGAGAGGAGATGTGAGAGAGTCCAACATTGGCTCCAACACTGAGCTCCAGTCTAAAGATTAAAGCGCTAGCATCTTGGTGCATAGTGGTAAAACTCTTTGGGAAATTTGTTGATTCCATACACTGTTTAATGAGAAATTGCATGTTTTTGTGAGCTATGTTTTTAAGTGTACCCAGCCATACAAACAGTGTTGGAAGCAATCAAGCACAAGTACAAACACGGTCTGTTGGGGATACAAACCAGTTAATTTGGCTGCATGTGTGTGTTCCTCTCCACAACGTTGTGGTGGTTCCGCCCCTCACTTTGTCCTCGCTGTTCCTATTAGTGCTGTAACAGCACTAGCTCCTGAAGCATTGTGCGCAGCCAGCAGGGGGCCGGCCGACTCCTCCACACTATGCTAAGTACTGTAATTCTGATCAAAGCCGCTCGCATTCCTGCCTGAAGATGGTAATGGTGCAGTCTGGTTTGTTCAAGATGACAGTCCAACAAGTAACGGTGGACGCTATTTCAATTTGTAGAAGAAAGAAAAATGTTATTTCAGGGGGGTTATTTTAGAAAAACATTCATGTGAAATGTGCACTCAGTTGTGTCGAGTGTAGTGAAGTCAGTTTCCTTCATACTGTAGGTTTCTGAAAATAATTGCAGTGTTTATCTGAGGAGAGAAATACAGACTGATATATTATAAACTCACTGCTATTTGATCCTTCCCATTTCTCTGAATTTGTTTTTGTAGATTTTGCTTTTTCAGCCGATATCATTAGCAACATGCCAGAGAAGTGACATTTTGGTTAGATCATTGAAGTTTTTAAGCGCCTTACTTCTTTTACAATAGACTCTACTTTGGCTTATACATACTGTATGCTTATTAGCCTGTAATACCAAATAAGTCTGACCAAATTCGATTTTAGTCCCTGGGACCCCGATCTGAGCAGATATTTATTGTTAGATATGACTTAGTCCAAACTCACATACCTGTCTGTACTATTGACAGTGACAAAATTTTGCCAGGGACTCCCAGGTACTACCTGTTGAAGGACCCCTAAGGGCCTAGGGTTGGGCGATATGTCAAAACTTTCCTACCGGCCCAACAATCATCAATTGCCGATATATTCACCATGGGTGGGGTTAGGCATGCGCCCCTATCTCCACGCTGTGGGCTGCTCAGGTGGAGTTTGTCAGAGTTTGTTGTGAAAAAGAATACAAAATCCCCTATATGGGATTATTTTGGTTTTAAACCAGGTCTCATCGGCTGCAGCACGCAGCGCGGAGGTTCGGATAAAACAATGAGGCTCTGGCTCCCTCGGGGAAGGTCCTCCAACCCCCCGGTAACAGGTGTGTTCGGTGCCCGTCGGTGCGCTCGGCAGTCCACACTATTGATGGAAGGTTTGACTCTTTCTTGAGACTCGATTCTTGACGAGTCATCCAGTAAAAAGATTCTCTGTCTGCAGCTCGCACAGACTTAACTGAACCAAGGAAAAAAGAAAGAGAGAAAGCCAGTTTCAGAATGACCTTGAAACGGGGTTTTCGGTGATTTATTTCTTATTTTTGAGGATTTCTCCAGATGGGGAGAAAAGCACCGGACACAGCGCCAGTTCCTATTCGCGCACGCTTTTGAATTGCAAAAAAAACACACAAAAAAACAACCGCCGATTCGCCAATTACCAATTGCCGATATATTCGTCCAATCGCCCAAGCTTATAAGGGCCCCCGGACCTCATGTTGAGAACCAATATATTGAAAGTAAGAATGAAAGAAAGAAAGAAAGAAAGAAAGAGAGAAAGAGCGAAAGAAAGCACGCACGCACAAACGCATGCACGAAGGAAATAAGCCCCTGTTCAGCCTTGTGTTGTCGGTTGGGCCTTCATTAACCCCTGTGGGTTCCCCCGACCCCACGTTGAGAAACACTGGTACAGAGCACAGTCTCAGTCTAGGGGGAAGTTTGTGGTTCGACTCCAAAAAAACACAAACTTTCATCTTTGTTTTTCTCTTTGTGGTGTTTATTCCTGTTTTCCAGTGACAAGCATATTAATTTGTACAAACAGCTCATTGAAAAGGCCGGTAATTGTTGTATTGTGTGAATAAGTAAATAAATAAATAAATGGACGACTTTTTCCCTGTTTTTAAAGACCTGGAATGTGGAGAGAGACAGAGAGAGAGAGAGGGGGATGGCTCTGGGGGTTCACACATTATCTGATAATATACAAAGGCTCTTACTGTTCTCACACCGTTTACCGGGGCTCCATGGGAGACGGGTGTCTCTATTCATTGCCTTTATTGTTATTTCCCCATTAGAGGGGATGTTCATTCTCACGGGGTCATTGAAACGTGCACGTTCCGCCTCCTGAATGCCAAGCGGGCGCTAAGACAATTACTCTCATTTCACCGCAAAGTAATTTGACTCGGAGGCTGATTGAAGCCGCTGAACTCTGCCGTACATACTGATCAGCTGCTCCGCAAAAACACCTTATAATGAAGTTTGGTGATACACATCTTTTTGTAGGTAATAACATTGCTAACAACAGACAGCGTTTTTTTGTCCCTCTCTCCTTCAATCTTATTCTATTGTCTAATGAACAACCACAGGTAATAAGTGTGTGTATGTGTGTCCAAATATTTTGGACACCACTGGCACCATTAAAGGATAAAGGTCATTGGTGCAATTTTGCCACTTGGAGAGGTTTTGGAGAGGTTTGAGCACCCCAGTGACACCACAAACAAAAAGCTCATTAACTCCCATAAGGTTTGGCCCAGAGTTCTTAAAAATTATACAGGTGTAGTTGACATAATGTAGAAGGCACGTGGTGATTCCCATAGTTCTAACATAGAACATGGCCTAGTTATTGCTATTCAAAATAACTTACTAAAGACGAGAACCAAAAAATTATTTTGCTTTGCTCCAATTTTTAGGTAGTGTACAGTAGGTTGTGTTTTAGCACCATGCTAAATGATCACATGTAGCCTTTCAAATGAGGCCTCATGCATACATGCATTACAGTTCTTCTGTTATAAGCATTTGTGAAGTCCAAAATAGGCCAAAATTAAATTTTTCAAAAATTCTAAATTCAAATTCAAAATGTTAAGAGGTTAAGGCTTACAGTAAAGGTTTCTCCCATTGGACTGCATTTGTTGCAGCAGAGTGGTAAGTTCCTCAACAGTAAAGCTTTCAGCGAGGTTGTGCAAAGAACAGTTATTAGAAAGAACAGTTATACTTTTATAGCAAAATGTGATCCATAATAACAATGGTGCTGCCTTCACATCGGGAGGGAGGTAAAAAGAGGATATCATTATTATAATTTTTTTCTGATGACTGTTTTTAATTTGATTGACCCAAACCTCACATACATCACATGTTTTTCAACCCATGCACACATGCCATGAGAGCTCGCCCAGGTGTGCAGTGACATTTATTTTTAAATTCCAATTAAAAAGATAAATAATGGCAATGACCTATTGTGTTGCAAGGTCAAAACTGCAAGGCTGTACAAATTCATCAAATTCATTCTCTTCATTCATTCCAGATTAGCAGCCAAGTGTTCATCAGAACAAGTTTAACCCTAAAAGTGAGAACTGTTTGTAGAGATAAGAGGTTGCACTCTTATTTGAAATTCGGTCAAAGGAGTCGTTCCATCATCCAACTTGGTTCGTTTGATGTAACTCAGGGTGAGCAAGGGAGGCCTTTCTGATCGATAACCAAGAGTCAGAAGAGTTGGCTCCACTCTGAGTTGTGAATGGAATTCTCATTCAATTCTGTCTATAAAACAATTTATTTTGGTGGAATGCAAAGAATGAGTCAGTTACATTCAATATGCATTATTATGCCAAATGCTTTGACCTTTTCTTGCCTTGGACTTTAAATTAGTCCTCAGTCATAATTTTCGGTTAGCAGTGGTGTAACGGACCGTAGTTGATCCGTACGGATCGCCTTCACTGATGAATTGCAAAATTTAGCCATCATAGTGAAATACAGTTTTACTGAAACTGTTACTTTTAATAATTCCCTAAATCTTGATGTGAGTGTGCCATGGCAGAAATAAAGGTTGAGAATGCAACCCCGGTTCCCTGAGTAGGGACCAGATATATTACTCATGGGAATGATCGTCAGATCACATAATCCAATCGAAACGCTCACGCCTGAAAGGCTGAGGAAATGATGACGCAGCGCTTCTGTCCCGCCCCCGCGGGTATATACAGTATTGCGGTGTGACTTCCGCTCTACCTCTTTTCCCTGAGCGCCTTGGAAGGGCACCATACCGCAGCGTAGTAATAGATTTGGTCCCTTCTCAAGGAACCGGGGTTGCGTACGCAACTTAGACGTTCCCTATCACAGCGTAAATGACAGATTCCTATAGGCCATGTCTCTAGCTTCCACTAACCAATGAGCCAACCGCTCCTTGGACAGGGGCCTACCCTTTGCTTGGGTGCCGAAGCACACAAACAACTTGACAAACTAAAATGTTAAGCCTCTCATGCTCTGCCGACTCAAAAGGTGGTGGAGAGAAGGCCGCTAACTCAATGACCTGACCCCGAAATGGGGTGGTAATGACCTTCGTAGTGAAAGATGCGTTATGACGCATGACCACTCTACCACCTCCACCCACGAACTGCATGCAGGATGGGTGGACCGACAGTGCCTGCAGCTCGCCTACTCATTTCGCCGAGGCGAGCGCCATCAATCAGGCCGACCTAAAATAACCGAGGCCCTGACAAAGCCTGCAAGACTACCAATAAGTCCCAAGTAGGGATCAGGGACACCCAGGCACAGGAGACGTACACCCACCATAAAGCGAGATGCCAGCGGGTGACTGCCTGGTGTAAAGCCCACATGACATGCTGAAATTGCTGCCAAATAGACTTTAAGTGTAGCGGCCGCTTTCCACTCCACAAATAGTTCCTGCAGGAACTCCAATATTGGCCCTATACGGCAATCGGAAGGCCCGTGTCCCCGTTGTTCACAACACAAAAATACGCCACCTCAGTCTGTAGAGAGAGCGCGTAGAGGGCGACCTGGCACTCAGCAGAAGCTAGGAGCTTCTCCCTCCCAGATCCCAGGCCTGAAGGCGCCATAGGCCCAGGCGTGGGTGCCAAACCTACTCGCCCCTGCGAGAGAGGGAGCTCGGGCAGCTCCCCCCATCGTCAGACTTGTCCGGGTCCGGAGACTCTCTGCTGCAGTTCCTCCAGAAGGACATGTGCAGGGAGGAAATCGCCAGGGGTATGGCTAGCGCTAGGAGGAGTAGCGGCACGAACGGGATCAGCTCCTGTGCTAATGCTAGCCGGTGTGCTAATGCTAGCCGGTTTGCTAACGCTAGCCAGTGCTAACGCTAGCCCACTAGTGGGTTCATCTTCCGACATAGCCCCTCTGTTGCGTCCTCCTTGCGCACGTTACACAGGAGTGGTGGTGATCTCCCTTTTCCCTGCGGTGTCCGCAATCCAGGTCCATCCTCCTTGTCGTGTTCATTCATTCCAAACAAAGAGACCAAAAATTTGTTCCTAGGCAGGTGGCGCAGGATTGATGGTGGTCTCCTCTCGTCCTGCGATGTCCGTAGTCCGGCTCAGCCTTCTTCCCCAACGCCATGGAGATTCTGTCGCGGAATAAACAGGTAAACCTTCTTCTTACCAACACGGTACTTGAGTCGGTGACTTATACCGACTCACATGAGTGGGACCCGAGAGGTGAAAACAGGCGTTTTCGAGAGATCTCAATGTGGATTCTTCTTACGCGAAGTAAGAAAAGAGGTAGAACGGAAGTCACGCCACAATATATACCCGGAGGGGCGGGACGGAAGGGTGTCGTCGTCACTTCCTCTGCCTTCCAGAGCGTTTCGAATGGATTACGTGATCTGACTATCATTCCCAAGAGTAATGGATCGCAGTCCCTGCCATAGGGAACCTACATTATAGCATTTGCATAGCAGCCCCCTATACTACAGACCAACGCCGGGCCCCGTGTGTACAGCTGTTTTCAATAACGCTCCTGACAAGACGGTTAATTTACCCTTGGGCAGCACTGGCTGCAGTGGCCCTGGGCTTGATCGCGGCAGATGGAAGGTAATTGGAAGGGAAGCGTGCAGATGCCGCGCTGGGCTGGGATGGATGGATGGATTCATCACAACACATCACGTCGGGCCCTTAACCCAACTGATGGAATGGAGGGACCGTTTGTTTGTAGGGTAATTAGCCAGACATTTGTTTATTTTTTTCATTTTTCTCATCATCCCAGACAATTGATGTAATAAAAAAAAGGGGAGGCGAGAGAGAGAGAGAGAGAGAGAGAGAGAGAGAGAGAGACCCAAGCTTGGAGAGGTGTGTATGCATCATATACATACTTGCATGCAGTTTTACATGTTGTTTGCCCTCGTTTGTGATTCGTTCGTTTTGAACAAATCTTTTAAATGACTAGAGAGTTGGGACACTCCGCCAAAAGAGTAGTTTGTTCGCGACTCGGTAACTGCATCCAGACACAGATGCTTCTGAGTCTCGACTCTCGATTCATGAACGAAAATATCCGTAAGTATCGCGTCACGCGTCACGCGTGCGCCTCAAGCCTCGCAGCCCGACAAGCTCAGTGAGTGGGCAAGGAAGAGAGAATCTTCCACTCGCGAACAGAAAACAACGACTGAGGATGAAATGAATGTGAATAAAAGGTGAAGGCATTTGACATAATTCATATTGAATGTTACTGATTTACTCCATTGCTTTCGACCAAAATAAAAAATTTTGACAAAATTAAATGATTTTTGTGAAAATTCCATTCACAACTCAATAATTGAACACAATTGAACAAATCGTTTTTACAGAGTCACTGGTAAAGAGCCGAATCTCCAAAAAAAGACAAACGTTTCATCACTAGTTTGCACTACAGTTAGAGTGTGTGTGTGTTGTTGTTGTTGTTAACACCGTCACCACAGTGTCTCTCTGCGGTGAGCCTTTCCTATTATCACCACCAGATAGCTGTTAGCTGTTAGCAGATAGCTTTTAACGTGCCGCTGTCTGTCTTCATTCCCCGGGGCCCGACCCCTTGCGGTCCCCAACTCCACACATATTACTGTCCACATGAGGACCGGCGGGGCCCGGGGAGCCCCAGGTAGCCCGTCCTTCACCGGGCCTGATGAGCTGCTCCACCGTCTCCACCGTCTCTACCGATTCTACCGATCGCAATCAATCAGAGAGATGGCTATCGACTCCTCCTCTGGACCAACTGAATCAGTGAAAACACCACAGAAGGCTCCAGACATCGCACGGTGATCTATGGATAACTGGAGTTGTTACCAAAATCCAATTGCCTGCCTTCCTTAACCCGCATTCATCTTGACAAAAAACAACAACAAATAATATGAATATGATATGAACAGTCAGAATAAGAATCACAATCCAAATCTGTTTCGTCATCTGAATGGTGCATTGGTGCACAGACAATTACCATGAAAACGCTTAACAATCTGATAAAATATACAAAAATTGCCCAATATAGAAAAATACCCCCCCTCCCCAAAATCGCCAAAAATAAAATAAAATAAAATAAAATAAAATATAAAAATACACAGAATATACAAAGTGTGATTCTATGCACAGGATAAATTTAATTAAAAGACTATAGCAGGGGCTAAGTGTCAAGTACGGTTGCTATAGTAGGACTGTGGGTGTAAGAAATGAATATAGATTTATATTCTGTACAGGATGAATAAATATGTAGATAATAATCTGGGTATGATAACAATGGATGAGCAATTACTATGGTAGTACAGTCATTGCAGCATGTACAGTGTTATTACACTGGTATTACACTTACTAACCCGAATGTCACCTTTTTTTTTTACAACGTCTCTGCATCATACAGCAACATCAGCCCTGGTGTTTTATTTGTGTGGATATCACACAGATCCCACAACACGGGAACCGCCAGTGCTCGGTTAATGTAATATTTTATGGCGGCTGAAAGCCGTCTCCGCTCACAGTTCTACATGGACCATTTTTCAGTTTGTTGTTGAAGCTTTTAAAACCTTGATGAATAAGTGATGCTGTGGTTCCTTTGGAGTTCACTCCAAACTGATATGTTTCGGTTCATCGGAGACGTAGATTTGACTCACCTTCATTACAACCCCGCTTATCGATGAAATAAATAAAATAAAATAGCTGCTTATGGAAGAAACCCAAACTGGGGAGACCAAACATCCAGACAGCGCGTCTGTCTTTTCACCGCCTGAAAAAACCCCAAAACAAATGGTGTGGAGCTCATAAAACTTTGAGAGATGACAATAGGAAGGAATGCTCTTTGCCTGAAAGGGTGCGCACGTGCACGTGCACGTGTATACGTCTCTATGTGTGTGTGTGTGTGTGTGTGTGCACGCCCGCGTGTGTGTGTATTAGCCGGTATCAGAGAATGTCTGAAAAGCTCCTCGTCTATTCCAAGCCTTTGCTTCT
>OMKR01111576.1:0-21798 GCA_900302355.1 Cyttopsis rosea | reverse complement strand
CAAATCACTTTTTCACACAGGGCCATGCAGGTTTGGATTTTTTTTCTCCTTTAATAATAAAAACCTTCATTTAAAAACTGCATTTTGTGTTTACTTGTGTTGTCTTTGACTAATATTTAAATTTGTTTGATGATCTGAAACATTTAAGTGTGACAAACATGCAAAAAAAATAAGAAATCAGGAAGGGGGCAAACACTTTTTCACACCACTGTAGTTCCTGGTAAATGACTGGGATAACCTTTCTGGCACCACTACTGATTTTCAGTATTCACACATGCAGCTACATTCCAGAACATTTCCGTCTTGCGCCTTTTCACACATGCCATGATAATTTTCCCAGAAATGATATTGGGTCTTGAGGTGGGAAATTGCCGGTACAGATTTCCCATAATATCGATCCCTGCTCCCATTCACACATGATCCCATGCAGGAAGGGTTCCGGAACAATGCTGGGATAGATTGCATGTGTGAAAGAGGCTATAGTTTGAGGTTTTATGTTTTATTTTAGTGCTAACATGACCCGACATGTGTGGAAATAAAGAAGAAGAAGAAGAATGATTTATTCATCACACGTTTTTACCACACACATGCGGAGGGTGACACACACACACACACATGCAGGAGTAGCGAACGATGAGATGCAGTCTCTGCGTTTATCCCATCCTGGCCGTCCTTCCTCCAGGGGCAGCCAGGAGCAGTGGGCAGCCCTCACTTCGTCGGCGCCTGGGGACCAATTCCAGGTGGTGGGTCCATGCCGTGGTCAGGGACAGGACAGGAAGTGTTCTGCACGTTTTTAGTCGGGGTCCTTATGTTGGAGGAGACCCAATGCGAACACGGGGAGAACGTGCAAACTCCACACAGAAAGGCCCCTGATCGGGAGATAACCCACCGGAGCACGGTGCCAACAGTGCCCCAGGCGGGAATCGAACCCAGGACCTTCTTGCTGTGAGGTGTGTTAACCACTGAGCCATCGTGCCACTACTCCATGCGGACGAAAATATATGTTCGTCTTTTTTTCTTTTCGATATTTCTGCACACTGAGGTACCTAAACAGTCATGGAATTGTATAAATTATTGCTAGAAAGCTGAGACTCTTGTGAATCCAAAGAGCCCAATTGCATTAATGTGGTATGAAATATGACCTCATAGTAACCATCTGATGACAGCATTTCTTTAACTTGACCTTGCTGTATATTATGACCTATTGTGACCTGTAGGATAATCACAGTGTCATGAAACTCTAGATCCAGAATCTAGACACCCAGACCATTCAGAAAATGTATGGGATGTCCAGGTACATTGAAGATAAGTGGGTTTAAGTGGTCAAATTCACCCAAATCTCCAATTTTGAAAAGTTATTGATGCTGCATTAAAGCATTACATGGGAATGGCCATCATTAGGCATGAGTATAATGTTTAAAGCCCCTTTACGCTGAAAATATAAATTATTTTATTATATATACATATAATGTTTATTACCTTTTTATTGATAGAAAAGATTGACAGTGTTAAGCTGCATCTCAAAGGATTCCTTAGGGTCTCAGCTTTCTGAAGGTGTAAGGCACTTGTATGTGACACCAACTGCTGAACCACACCACCCACCCAAACTCCAACCCCTCCATGTCACTCGGAGCCCAAGAAATGGGCCTGGAGCTTAAGAGGTTAGAGCCATCAGACCGAATGCACACTGTAGCTATTTTATCTACTAATGTATTAATCTAAATTTTATTTCCTGTAGCTGTTTTTTCGCCATTAAGCTCTCTTAAGTATGCCTCTGGCTTTAAGTACCAGATATAAACATATATTACATTCAAAGATGGTCAACAACCATGAATAAATCTCTCATTGTCAGTGGCGAGCTGTCAATGCTTTCAAGGCCTTCAGTGAAGGCCTTGAAGGCCTTTTATTATATTAATTCATTCAGAGAAATCTTAAGCCTTGTAAGATTTCTCAGAATTAATTAATATAATAAAATGGTTTTTTTTTGCATCACTCTGTTCGATCTATTATCTCTCATCACGTTCTGAGTGCTACAGGCCTCCTCGAAGCCTTTCAGAATCTTGACCAAATCCCTCTCCTTTCTAAGTGAATGGGGGCCTGATTTTAGACTGATTACCCAATCAGATTTTGGAATTGGACTACTTTAAGTGTTGCTTTCATGCCTTCATGCAAAGGCATGGCATATGCTGCCATCAATTCGAGCCAACTAAAGACATGCTGGCCTTGTTCAATGCACACGTGTATGACAAGGACCAAGAGGGAAAGGGATCTCAAAGCATCTGAATAAAACACACTTAAACTTAAATTGTTCAATTTCAAGAGTTCTGACTTTATCTCTATTCTGTTATTACTAGGAAGCAAGTTTTTTTAATTATCTGGAAGGCAATCATCTGCAAGTCAAATAGGTAAGCTGAAAATATTATTGCAACAGTAAATAGAAAGGCTATTACACTTGCATACTGTTATTATGATTGTCTGGTGAAATATGAGAAATCTAGCCCAGGAAACAGACCAATCTGCAAGCTCATGTTTCATTTGCTCTGGCAGATTGGTCTGGCCACCCTCCCATTCAAACAGATTTACCACCCGACCATTTTATGGTTGGGCCAATCACATTCACAGTCACCATTGTTCCGTTGCTCAGCGATACGTCCCACATGCTGCTGCTCTGATTGGTTGTAGGTCTATCCAATTGGGGATGGTTTCTAGCGCTAACTGGCTAACCAGCAGGTAGGCAGCACTACATCACATGTTTTGTTGCTCTGATTGGTTGTAGGTCTATCCAATTGCGTCCAGAGACATTTTGGTCTGCACCCGTTGGTACCGGCCCTTGGAAATATAGGGGATTCCAGACCAATAAGCATTTGTGAATTGGTCTGGCAATGCCAGGCTATGAGAAATCCCCAGTCCATGTCCATAAATGGTCAATGACGTCATGGTGACCAAGAGATGGAGCGCAACTACAAGTAGTGCTCTCTAATTATAAAAAAAAAATGTGTGTACTCTGACTCAATAAAATATGATACATTTTATGGTTGTCTTGTCCACTTATCCTATAAATATATATCAAGTTGATATAAATTTATATCAAGTTTGACAATAACGTTTGGTTGATAGGCCCAGCTGGGATGTGCTATATATGTGTTATAATAATACACCTTAATCTGTACAGCACCTTTTTAAATGTTACAACATGCTTTAAAACAAAAATATTAACATACAAAATGCAACAAATTATAAAATTTTACATTTTGCTTTAGTCATATGGTTGGTTTTGTTTCTGTTCTGCCTTTCTTTGGTGTGCTTGGTGGTTGTTTTTGTTAACAATTTAAGCGATTTATGACATGAAGTAGTTGGCTATAGGCGTCATATTATGAGCCCCTTTTACACAGCCTAATCAAGCCGGCATCATTGCGCCTTTATTCCGCATCACTGCTCTGTGTAAAAGGTACGGAGATGGAAAGGGGGTACAGGGAACAAAACGGGGCCGACCTGCCGTCTGTGTAATAGCCGGACAGGGGAGTGACCTTCTGATGACCAAGTTTTTCATTGGTCAGAGGAAAAAAAAAATGTCAGGAGCTGCACCTTGTCAGTGCTGCATATTCCTCTAAAACTCAAATTGAAATTTATACTTTATTATTTTATTCAGTAATAATATATTTATTTATCTTTTTTATGCTTACATTTTTAACTAGGGGGGGGGCATTACACACGTATGGAGTCCGGGACGCAAGAACCCTAACCCCCCGTTATTAAATCAGTGTGATCATTTTCAACCTGTCCTAATAATAAATTCAATAATTAAATAATTATACAATTATATAATTGAATAGCCTCCGGAGAAGGAAGGAACTTTCTCCACCCGGTCTCTCCGTGCTTCAGCAACACCACATCTCCGCTACCAGCACCGTCCTCACCCGAGGCTACTGGGTCTATTTAATTAAATTATTTTAAATTATACGTTTATTAAAATATTGTGATAATTTTCAACCTCTTTCTGGTCGACGCTGTTGTGTACATTACGTTTTGGAACCTCCAAAAAGAAAACACTTTACACTGTAGCAATCATTCATGAGCAGAAATATTGCTTAATGCAGCTTTAAAGTTAAAATGAAAAGGTAAAAATAAAAAGGTTACATTTGTTTTATGTCCTGTATTAAATGTGTAGACATTCTTGGGTGGGGTTACATACTGTACAGCCATTATCACGCCGACTACACTATTCAAATGTGGTAAGTATTTTATTTTATCAACCAGAAAGCAGACTATTTGGGGGTTAGAGTCGAGCTCTGTCAAGGAAATAGGTTAGTAGCAAAGAAAGTTCCAACTTACAACTACAACCTTCCCAAGCCTCAGATCTTGACCTCTCATCTACACCATCATCTACATCTATTTCATAGTAGTTGGTGGGTGAACGTCAATGACTCGGCAGCTCTGACGTGTTTGCTGCTGAGTGTGGAAGAGTACATTTGCCACATAACAATGTCAACACTTTCACAATATAAAACTGTACAAGTAGGGACGGGGGAAGTAATTATGAAGAAGCAACCAATCCATACATGTTGAGGTTTTAATGTTTTATTTTCTCTCTGGCTGGTCTCTGGGAGCCACCCTGGGGTGTACAGGTGTGAG
Source organism: Cyttopsis rosea (assembly GCA_900302355.1). Lineage (NCBI taxonomy): Eukaryota > Metazoa > Chordata > Actinopteri > Zeiformes > Parazenidae > Cyttopsis > Cyttopsis rosea. Next base: position 17,166 of record OMKR01111576.1, on the reverse strand, counting down.
GCAGAGAGCGCCAATAGGCTTGAGGCTCTCACAATAGGCTTGAGGTCCTTGGTTTTCAGAAACGAGTTTAAAAATACTTCTGTTTCCTCTTACACACCAGTGTTGTCAGCGTTTACATTCTCCAAGGAAACGGAGTGAAAACAGACAAAGGGCATTGTAATATGGAGCTATCAGAGGCAGTATCAACAGTATCCACAATTCTTCAAGTTTGGTCTTTGACACCACTACATGCATCCTGTGGAGGGCATGCAGGGAATTGGTTTTGGGGTTGGCTAGAACAAGTCTGTCTGTCTGTGCATTGGGGACCTTCACGTGTTTCAGCAGTAGGGTGTACTTATACTGTTCGGACTAACCTTCATGAAGGAGGTTATTAATGGCCAGTCTGAGTTCTACGTACTGTGCACGATCTTCGTTTGTGAAGTCTGGTGGATGGTTGCAGTGATGTTCTGAGCAACTGGCTGTGATTCAAGGGGTTGTGCTGGGTTAGTAGCTGGTTAACTTCCTCTGTGATTTTGGTTCTGAAAGGAGGAAAGTTTGCGACTGTTGGCTTATTTGTGCCATTTGTGGGGGAGCATAGGAAGCTGGAGAGCTGGGTGGGCTGTTCGCAGAGGGAGCTTACCTGACTTAGCGAAGGTGGTGACGTTGTGGTTGGGGACTGGAAGATGGTGTGACAGAGAGCGAGCTAGCTCACTCACAAATCGGGTGGAAGGATTCTGTGAGGGAGTCTCATTCCATATACCTATATGGAATGAGACTCCCTCACAGAATCCTTGTGGATGTCTCACCCGTGGTGGTTCTGGAGATAAATGTCAGGGCTTGACTTGTCAGGGCTTCCTTCCCACTGAGTTCTGGGAATGGGTCCAAGGTGGCAGTAAAGGAGAGAAAAGGAGAAGGATGTAATCGGGGGTTTCGGGAGTGTGTATGAGGTGTGTGTGTGTGTGTGTGTGTGTGTGTGTGCACGGGACTCCCAATTAGTTCTGGTGTATGAGGTCCGAATTATATCGTAGCGCCTCCGAGCAACGGAAAAGGCCTTGCAGCCACCCGACTACAAGGGGTGGGGGGTTGACGTCGGGGTCCCCAGTCAGCCAGATATGTGGCCCCTCCACCACCACCACCGACACCCGGGGCACCCACCGCAGAGACGCCACGCAGTGGGAGCAAGGCCGACAGCCACCTCCTGCACCGCAACCCACACGCACGGTGGTGAGCAGCCACCAAGGGACCCTGGGAAGCACCCGGTGGCACTCTCCACAGCCCCGCCAGGTCGCTGTAGCCCAGAAACCACCCGGTGACAGGAGCAAGCTGTCAAGACCTGAACATCTCAATTACTCGCACCCCTCCTGCCCCACAGATCCTGGTCTAGTGGTGTGTTGTTTGGAGTAAGATTGTGTGGGTGTGTATGTGTTCTAAGCTAATATGAGTGGCATTAAAATTGCAGGACAGTGATGAAGCACATCAGGACAGGAGTGCGACAGGCAAGATCGCAACTGCCTGCCACATCACTACCCACATAGCTTGCCTAGCACCATAGCACCAGTCCCACAAACCCTAGGCCTATTGTGGGGTGTATGTACTGAGTTTGACTTCCAGCACTGGGAGAGATGGGTTTAGCACAACAAGAACAACGCAGGGGTGCAGCAGGCCGGGCAGTGGCCACATGGACCCTACCCTGGACCCGACCGGGCCCCAGTACCAGGAGGCACCCGACCCACAGCAACCAGCCACAGGCACAGAGTGGCCCGCCATGCTCCCCTGCCATGACAGGCTTCTCTTCGCCCCCAGAAGGCCCCTGACCAGTCCCCCACCACTGCACATGCGGCCCACAGAGCAGACAATGGCAGACAACCGGCGGTCATTAAGTTAAAGCTGCACTTATTTGCACCTGGTAGAGTAGAAACTAGGCCCTCGCAAATTGTGTCAGCGATTCCACACTCCAACCACAATAACATCTCCTGTAATTTGTACGATCCTCCCACTTAAAGCAACATTATGTATCTTTTTTACCTTAAAATAACAGCTTCAAAATCATTTTGATGGAGAATATGGCACCTCTTTCCTTCCCACCCACCCCACGCCTGTTCTGGCACTATGTAACTTTGGTGTTTGGGTACGAAACCGTGGGAAAAGTGCGTTGCGCTTTATGGCATTATGTCACTACCCATTTTGTTTATTTTCGCATATCAGCGCATATAAATATATTAGCAATACTTAATCGGACAATGGACCATATATCTGAAAGTGAAAGTTTGTGCACCAGATCGAAGCACAGTCTGTGGAGTTAGATTTCACTTATCACGGGATGAGAGGAGAGGGGAGGAGACTAGAGGAGAGGAGAGGAAGAAGGCTCTAGACCTTAGATCAGGTCTAGATCGGGACATGTCACCATGCCTAACCTCCATGTGTAATTTCCACCCGCGATCTCTGTCCAATTACAATGCATTTTGAGAAGAGTATCATCTAAATGACAAATGACACTGTACGTTGCACAATTGCACACTTTACACCTCACATACTTGCACACTTAGACTTTGCACTATAGACTTGACCCTCCACACCTAATACTGTGACTCCGTGATACTGTGTTTTTATTATAGATTTTATTGTTGATATTGTGATACTGTGTATTTTTTTTACTTCTGCTACACTGTGTTTACTATTTATTGCTGAGCTACTGTGAAGAAAGAATTTCCCTCGGGATAATAAAAGTATCTCTCATCTCATCTCATCTCATCTAGAAATAAGTTACTTCCCTTTGTTTATGCAACAGGGGTCTATCTGTGTGGAGTCTGCATTTTCTCCCCATGTTCATGTGGGTTTCCTCTGGGTGCTCCGGTTTCCCCCATGCACGTTGTGGTTAGACGCTCCTGCCGAGCAAGGCATCGGTCAAGATCTGGAGTTGACCGCTACATGGTCAAAGTCAAAGGGCCTGATTCACAAAAGGATTGTGCCACTTTTGTGGCCACTAAACTGGTGCAAATAACCAAAAAAGCAACCGTCTAACATTTCACAAAGAACCCACAAACGGTGAAATGTACCGCTAACTGCGCTGCCCAGTAAATAGAGTCACGGTGTGCTGGTGCTATGTGCGCATATTTTAATTAGTTATTATGCATACGTTTGGGGCAAAATTGCAATGCAATTGAGCCTCTTTGCAAAAAGTGTTCAATTCACAAACCCTGACGCAAATAGCCACACGCAGTTGCAATGAAGCAATTATTGCCTACAGAACGCTTGTCTTAAGTGCATGGAGAGGGAAGAACGTCATGGCAATCCACTCTGCGTGCACCAGAGGACCTGTCAACGTGGTTAGCGATCCCGTCAGGGGAAATCCCCGCCTGATGGGGTCTCCTCATGACGCGCCTAACGGGTCACACACAACAGAGATCCTGTTGGGTCAGCACTGGTGCAGCAGATTTCCTTACAATTTTACATTTACACTAATCAAAATAACTACTGTCCGACAATTATTTAAAGTTTTATATTTATTTAAGACTGACACTTCACAAGTTTAGAGCAGTAGCGTAAATCATGGAGACTCTGCAGAGACTTGGATACATTACGCATCTCGCACTCGCACTCGTACCCGTTTCTCCTAATAAAATGATAATAAAAACGGTGTTTATATTATTTTATTTGTTATTGTTATTTATTATATATTGTACTCCTTTTCCTAATTGAACGAAACAAAAAAGCCCTGTGTGCCCCACTCCCATGCCAGGCTCCCTGGTGCCTGTGTGTGCGCGCGCGTGCGCAGTCTGCGGAGCCTGCAGTGGGCTCCCGCTGACACACGGACGCACAGATCATTTACTTTGCCACATGGATAATTGCGACCAGATGCAAAACAAGTGCAAATTGCACTCAGCAGCAAAACTTTACACTAAGACAGCGCTGATAGCGGATGCAATTGATGTGCAATTCATGATGCTATTAGTGCCAGCGCTATTTTTTTTGTGAATCAGGCCCAAAGTGTTTTTATTTATCAAATGCAAAGTATAACACAGGGTCATTGTGAACAGTGAAATTCTTGTGACATGGCAAGCGACAAAGAAGATATTTAAATATTAAAGGTGCAGTGTGTAGAATTTAGTGGCCACGAGCAATGAGGTTGCAGATTGCAACCAACTGAATTCCCCTCTGTTTCTGTTGCAGTGCAAAGCAGCAGTTCCAGAGAATGTCAAATTGGGGAATATAGCATATACACCAAACAGCCACAACATTAAATAATTCAATAAAGAATTTAAATATTAAATATAAATATAAAGTGGAGGTGTGCCGACGAATATGTACATTGTGAGTCTGGTTGCCATGGTTTTGCCCTATTTTGGTAGAAGTTATTCTGTTCCTTGTTATCCTTCTCTCCCTAGTGTATGTAGTCTTGTGTTCCTCTTGTCTCTCTCTCTCTCTCTCTCGAGCCATCTTTGTCTCTCTCTCTGTCCCTTGCCCTCTCTGTATCTCATTGTCTCATTCTCTGTCTCACTCTGTCACTTTCTCTGGTCCCTCTGTGTTTCCTAGTAGTTTCTGTTTCCCTTCAGGTCCTCCAGTTCCCTCCAGGTTCACCTGACAGCATCGTAACACATGTAGTCCGTGCCCGAATGCTCCGGTAACGTCTACCAGATGGCAGCAACGTGAACAGTCCATAGCCTGGGTGGCTGTAGTCTTTAATGATTTTCCATGCTTTCCTAAGACATTGTATGTGGTAAATGCCTTGCACGGAGGGGAGATGGCAGCCAATCATGTGCTCCGCTGTCACCACGCTCTGGAGTGCCTTGCGATCAGCAGCAGAGCAGCTGCCATACCAGGCAGTAATGCAGCCAGAGAGGATGCTCTCAATGGTGCATCTGTAAAAGTTGGTGAGAGTTTTGGCAGACATGCCAAAGTTCTTGAGTCTCCTCAAGAAGTATAGCCGCTTTTGGGCAGTTTTTACTGCAGAGTCTGCTTGCCTGGACCAGGTGAGGTCATCTTTGATGAACATACCGAGAACTTGAAGCAGGAGACTCTCCACTTCAGCTCCATCAATGTGTATGGGGGCCCCTGCGTAACCCCTCCCCTCCTGCTTCCTGGAGTCCACGATCATCTCCTTAGTCTTGCAGACATTGAGAGAGAGGTTGTTGTCCTGGCACCATGTTGCCAAGTCACTGACCTCCTCTCTGTAGGCGGTCTCATCATTGTTGGAGATGAGACCCAGGATGGTGGTGTCATCTGCAAATTTAAGAATAACACTGTTCATGCGTGAAAAGGGCGTACAGGAGGGGACTGAGTATGCAGCCCTGAGGTGCTCAGTGCAGAGGAGGTGAGGTTACCCATTCTCACCACCTGGGGTCTGCTCGTCAGGAAGTACAGGATCCAGTTGCAAATGGAGACTTAAGACGCAGGATCCTGAGCTTGGGAACGAGCTTAGTAGGCACAATAGTGTAGAATGCTGAGCTGTAATCTACAAACAGCATCCTCACGTCTGTGTTTCCCTTATCCAGGTAGGAGAGGGCGGTGTGTAGTGTCAGGGCAATGGCGTCTGGCAACTCCTAAATACATAAGCTACTGGATGGGTCAAATGCAGAGAACTGAAAAAAAATGAAAACATAAAATTAATTTGCAGAAATTTGTGTCACCTGTTTCAACATCCTTTATTTCACTTGCTACCCAAGGTAAGACTGTACAGACCTTTAGACCAAGAATGGACATGCATTTCCTTGCCCCATTCGCAGATAATTTAGCATTTTATGCTTAATTAGTATTCTTTATTTCTTCATTGTTTTGCAGTACACAATCAGTTCATATCCAAACACAAAAACCTATAAATTATAGTTGTAGTTCATGCAGGAAATTGGGATGACTGGCGTCAATACTGATACTAATCAATCCTCACATAAAACTTTTAAATTTGTAATTTTTTTAAATTGTGAATTAAGCACAATAAGACGAGTGAACTTGCGGCCACCCTGGCATCATTTGGAGTTATTTTGCTGCACTAGACAATAACAAAGCTAAATGTTATTCGCAAAATGTTAAACCACACATATACTTAAATTTATTAAAACTCCTGTAACTGAACATTTGTTGAATATGTTGAACAATGCATTCTGTGTTTTATAGTCAAATAGACAACCAAGAGAGAAGTCTGATCTATGTATGTCTATATTCTGATGCTTGACCCGCTGTTCACAAATGTGGAGATAAAAACGCTTGCTGTCACTGCCCTGACTTGTATTCCATGCTCCTATTGGTCAGTTGGTCATTTTCTGATGTTGCTTAGCAACGTTTCCTATCAATGTGTGATTACATGCTTTTCAATGTGTTCAGTGTAATCAGCAACGGTGAAGATGGTATTGGCCTATGTTATTTTGTTTTATACGACTGTCCTATCCGTGCATTTCCCACCGATTATATGGGTGTTGGAGTGAATATTTGTCTATAAATTATGTACAACGTCTCGTATTGGTATTCAGCAAGACTGGCTGGCTTGCTTGGTCATCTATCTGCGCAGGAAATGGAGCTGGGCCTGGCGCCATTCTTTGTGGGTGTATCCTATATTGCAGGCTTATGGAAGAGTCAGTGAATTCCACCGTTTGGTTCAGGAGCTGCGGCGGGATAGTGAATGCTTTCAAAGCCATTACAGGCTTGATGTCCCCAGATAGCACAGATTTATACAAGGCAGAGAGCAATTTGTCCCTCTGAATTTGTCTCCGTTGAGCTTGAATTTTATACTTTGTATTTATGCACAATAAATTTTCACTTGTATGATTGAGTGATGGACATAGCAATAGTCTACAGGCTGTACAGAGACAATTCAGTTTAAAGTCAAATCAAATCAAATCAAATTAATTTATATAGCCCTTAATCACAATATAGTCTCCATGGGCTTTACAGACCCACATTTCACTGAGAAATCAACAACTTCCCCTTGGTCTAAACCTCTAACCGGGCCAGGAAAGACTCCCAAAAAAAGGACGAAATCTGGGGAAGGGTGTACAGAAGGAGGAATCCCCCTTCCAGGATGACCAGGCTGTAATGGATGCCGAGTGGGCAACGTTATTATGAATCATACACAGCACATACAACAGAGGCAACATACAAATCATAGGTTATTGTATGTATATACTAACTATATATATACTATACAATGTTAGAGTTAGACGGTATGAGAGTCCATTAGCTGGAGCAGAGGGCCGCATGTAGATGCCTCCAGGGCTCCGGGTCAGATAGATGCCTCCAGGTAGGTAGACGCCTCCAGGGCTCCTCCTCCACAGCAAGCGACTGCAGACAGAAAGAGAGCAGCAGAATATGGAGGTCAACAAACAGACGCCAAGTACCAGTGCTAAGGTGAGAGGTAAGCTAACAGGGCAGGTGTGGTAAATCAAATGCAAGGCTGTAAAAATGAGTCTTGAGTCTAGATTTAAACATTTCATAAGCAGCTCTGATTCCCGCAGGTAAGTACTGGGGCCCGGAGTGAGAATGCTCTGGAGCCTGCGGACTTCTTTATAAATCTTGGAGTCTCTAATCGACCATCGTGCTGTGAGCATAGGGCTTGAGATGGTACATAAGGTACCAGTGAGTCTGTGAGATAGGAAGGTGCTAAACCATGTAATATTTTGAAGGTAAGTAGCAAAACCTTAAAGTCACATCTGAGGTAAACCGGGAGCCAATGCAAGGTGGCCAGTATAGGGGTAATATGGTCAAACTTTCTAGTCCTAGTCAAGATTCTTGCCGCAGCGTTTTGCACTAACTGGAGACTTTTTGTACTAGACATTGGAAGGCCAGAGAGCAACACATTACAATAATCTAGGCGCAATGTTACAAATGCATGAACTATGGTCTCTGCATCACTCATAGATAGAATGGGCCCTATCTTGGCAATATTGCGAAGATGAAAAAATGCAGTTCTGGTAATGTTCTTAATATGCAGTTGAAAAGAGAGTGGGGTCAAATATATCTCCTAAATTCTCTAATATTACTTTTGGTAATAGTACAGTTGTCAAAGTCCAGAGTAGTATCCATAAACAGGTGCCTGTGTCTGGCAGGACTAATAACCAGCATCTCAGTTTTCTCTGAGTTTAGAAGCATCACATTCACACATCACATTCACATTCAAGCAAGACATCCACTGTTTAATTTCAGCAAGACTCCAGGATACAACAATTGCACGGGTTAGTAAGTTCTAAGGGCATGTATAGTTGGGTATCATCAGCATAACAATGAAAGCTAATGCCATATTTGCATATGATATCACCAAGTGGCAACATGTAGATTCTAAACCACAGAGGGCCAAGTACCAATCCCTGCGGGACCCCACTAGTTATTAAAACATTAACAACATTATAATAACAACATTACAATACTCAGAGGTCACAGTACCATGAATTACACGATGTGTCCTCTCTGAAAGATAAGATCTAAACCAGGAAAGTGCCAAACCTCAGCGCTGAGGTCGAGTAGTAGTACTACTGATGAGTTGTCAGAGTCCATTGCCAATAAAAGATGAGGGCTGTTTCAGTGGAGTGGAGCGCCCTAAATCCGGACTGAAACAATTCAAATAGATCGCAAGAGGACATGTGATCAGTAATCTGTCGCTAAAGCAGTATTGTGCAAAGACAATAGCATAAAAAAAGTGTATAATACCAAGCTATGTCTGGTGAATTTAGTATATGTTTATTGACACATATTTGCACATAAGGAAGATATAAGGAAAAGTTAATTTAAGTGTAAAAGTAAAAACAGGAGTATATGGTTAGATCAAATGTGAACAAATATGTAGTATATACTGTATGTAAGTATCTCTGCTGTGGTGATACCTGTAATTATTGAACAACTAATTGTAATGAGTATTTATAATTGCCTAGTATCATATTTTATTGTTTCACAGCTATCTTGCGCCACTGGTGACTCATACCGCACCATTGCCTACAGCTACAGAGTGGGGGGTGTCAATTGTAGCTGGCATTGTGTCTGATGTGTGGAGGACCATCTGGAATTACCTTGTGTCAGACTACATTCCTATTGCTACCAAGGGGGACTGGAAGACAATCACTGCAGGTTTCCAGGATCGGTGGAACTTCCCCAACTGCCTCAGATACATCAATGGGAGCAGCATGTGGTCACCCAGCCACCATATAACTCAGGATCACTGTACTATAACTACAAGGGTACATTCTCTATTGTGCTTTTGACAGTTGTGGATGCATCATACTGCTTCCAAGTTATGAATGTTGGTGCCTGCGGCAAATCCAGTGATGATGGAACACTGATCCACTCCACCTTCGGCCAGGCCCTCATCGATGACCATGGCCCTTGACCATGACACCCTACTTCCTGGAGCAGAGTGCCTGGGACCCCAGCTGCATGTCTTTGTAGCAGATGAGGATTTTCCACTGCGCCAGAATCTAATGTGGCCATTCCCTGGATCCAACCTCTCCCAAAGGAACAGGATCTACAGCTATTGCTTGTCTTGGGCGAGGATGGTTGTAGAGAATACCTTTGGCATCCAGTCTGCACAATGGCGCATGTACCGCCGTGTCATTGGAACCAGCCCTCACATTGCGCAGGTATGTCTTGATCAACTTTGCCTCAAACTTCTCTGCTGAGGGTGCGGTGCTGTGGTAGGACCAGATGCTGTGAAGAAGGAACAACCAATGGCTCTTTTAACCTCTTTAGCGCCGTAGTCTGTCTTTGACGAACTCTCACGAGATCACTTTGTAAGCTACCGGTATGCTTCCGGTATCAACAGAAACTAGACTGGCCTTGAAGTTAGCTTCTGGGTCCTAAAGTGCACTCGTTCTGCATGCAGTGAAAATATGTTTGCCTTTTTCCCCCTATTTCTACACACTGTGGTACCTAAACAGTCATGGGATTGTATGAATTGGGTATTGCTACAAAGCTGAGACTCTTGTGAATCAAAAGAGCCCAATTGCATTCATGTGGGATGAAATATGGCCTCATAGTAACCATTTCAATGTGATGACATTTTTTTTTTGCTGTATAAAATGACCGATTGTGACCTCTAGGATAATCACAGCCTCATGAAACTGTAGACCCAGAATCTAGACAACTAGACCATTCAGAAAATGTATGGGATGTCCAGGTACATTGAAGATAAGTGGGTTTTTCTTTCTTTCTTTTTTTGCTAGTCAACCAATCGTTGAAATTGTCAAATTCACACAAAACTCAAAAGTTATTGATGCTGCATCACAGCATTAAGTTATCTAAAGTGTTTTACATGAGGTCTTCAGGTGGTCTTTTGGGGGGATTTTTTAGCCTTTTTTTCCCATTCCCAAGTGGTCAAAAATGGCTAGAAAGTGTAGCTGTGTAATTTATGGTATCAACCCACAACTTGGTGCAGCAACTAATCACACATAATTGAGCATGGGAACGGCCATCATTAGGCATGTGTATAATGTTTAAAGCCCCTTTACGCTCAAAATATTAATAATTTTATGAGGCGCAATTACAAATATGATGTTTATTACCTTTTAATTGATAGAAAAGGTTGATTTACAGTGTCAAGCTGCATCTCAAATGATTCCTTAGGGTCTCAGCTTTCTGAAGGTGTAAGGCACTTGTATGTGGCACCAACTGCTGACTGACCACAAACTCCAACCCCCCCCACCTCACTCGGAACCCAAGAAATGGGCCTGAAGCTTAAGAGGTTAAGAGCCACCCACTTCCTTAAAAGAGGAAAATGCTCAGAAATGTAACAGAATGTTGCATTGTCTGCCATATCTAATTAATGTGAAATGAATCAACAATATCACCTTAAATGTAATCTAAAATCACTTAATAATTACTGACCTAAACTTGTCATCACCCCATGTGTGTTCAAAATTATATTTCACAATTGTAATAAGACAATTACACATTACCTGTACAGAACTCTGGTTAACAAACAACAACAACACCTCCCCCACAAACAAAACTCCTGTCCCCAAACATTTGAACATAACACCACACAAACACCTACATAAATTCTGCCTCAAACACATCTTTATGAATTTTCAGTTTAATCTCTGCCATTTTGGCCACTGTAAGCCGCTTCAGGGCCGGCACCAAACTCAACATGAACTGCTCATCCTCGTCAATAGGTGCCTCAGGGCCACGGTTGTTACTTGCAGCTCTACTCTACTCCCTTCAGCAACCTCCTCCCAAAGTGGTCTGCCTAGGTGAGTGTCTTTCGGCTTTAGGCAGGCTCCTCGTCAGACTCACTTTCACTTGGTTAGCTTCAAGCAGTAAAGGCTGGGACAGGTAAGGTGGGGACTGGGAAAACTGGGACAGGAAAGGTGGGTAAAACACAGGGTATTTTGGCCGGACGGATGGAATTTCCGAATGTTGTTAACAAACTTTTAAACTAGTCATTATAGATGAGAATTGAATCGATATTCAGCTTCTACATTGCCTATTTCTATCCTCAAATTTGATAAGAAACATATTTTGTTGGACTGTTTAGGAGAAATAAGAGATTGTATATTCTAACAATGCCAGTCTGATTGGTTTGTTCAGTTTGTCGCTTCGCCACGTCTTGTTTGCATAATGTTGAGCCAAGCTCAACTTTTTTTGTCGCAACGCTCACCCTGTCGCTTGATGACGCTGACACTGATGTCATTTGATGTCGCTAGTTGCCATAAATGATTTCCTGTCGCTTTTGTCTCTTTTGTTGACGCAGGTGTGAACGGAGGGTTACAATAGCATTTTTATGTATTTTTATGTCCACATTTACCAACATTCACTGTACAAATGACAATGACAAGATTTCCTTTTCATTCAGGTGTAAAGACTTTTAGAAGTATCGGTATAGGTATTTGGTATTGGGATACTGACTTTGGAATTACTTGGTATCGGATCAGAAAAGATCCATACAGAGAGACATACATTTTTGTCACATCATGGTAGGATGTTGTAATGAAATCTATTGAATGTGAGGAGGTCCAGTAGGCGATGCACGGATGACAATCTTTTCAAAGAATAATTGATTGAGGATATAGAAGGTGAACTTAAACGGCAGTCTATCTGAGAAAAGCGCAATCCAAGTAATTGTGAATTGTGCCAAAATAACACATATTCACGACTACTGCAATACTGCAGCGACCTAGTTTCCCCTGTCAATATCCTCCGGTCATAAAAATATGAGCTAGACTGCTGTTTGCGAGGGGTCACTGCCATCCCATTTTCAGCATGCAGGACTTAACTCTGCCTTAAGAGGTTAGCAGCATATGGCTTGACATCATGCCCGCCTTGCATGCAGCAGTTACTCACACACACTCTCTCTCTCTCTCTCTCTCTCTCTCTCTCTCTCTCTCCTACTCAATATCTTCACCCTCAGTGTTGCAATGCTCTTCCAGCCTCGGGATCCCAAGCCAAGATGTTTGTTCCGAACTAAGTATTAATAATATTGACATTAATCTGTAAACAGAGGCGGTTGTGACCTTCCTGTGGCCATGAGCAGAATTCTGCTAGACGGCACAACCTACTTGACCCATGCACAGCATTTTTTCACACATTCATACAACACTCCAGCTACTCAAGATTTTAAGATACGATTTTAAATTAAATGTTTGATCAATAGTATGTCTGTCCATTGTACTTCACCTGCATTATGTCCAGAGTTGTAATACCTCAACCTTGACAGAGAGATTGATGGCCTGGCCTGGGAAATAATAATAAAAAATAAATAATATTGTTATTATTTGTTATTTTTTTATTTCTTGTTATTATTATTTTGACTATTATAATTTGTTTAAAAAAATGTGCACTTATTGGAAGTGGCATCAGTGTCTTGTCCCAAGAGATTTTGCTTTTTGTCTCTAGAGTGGCTGGAACATAATATTATTGGCAAGTTAAATCTTGGGTCTACATTTGGGTCTACTGCCTTTGTAGGGTAGATGTTATAAAGTGAAACAAGGCGATCTGGAAAAGCATGGGCTCCATTTTGTGTACGTGGATGTGAACATACACGTCACGGTTAAAAGATATCCTGCTATATTACGGTGGGCTGAGAGAAATAATAGGGCAACTTGGGCGGTAAGTATCCCGAAGGTTAGAGAAGCGGACTAGTAGCCCGAAGGTTACCGGTTCGAATCCCTGGCCAGATGGCACAAAAATCTGGCAAAATGACAGCTGGCAACCGGAAGGTTGTCAGAGTCAAGTCAAGCTCCTGCCATTGTGCCCTCAGACCTCTCCAGTTTATGTTTGTATATGTGGTGTTTGGATGGGTTAAATGCAGAAGATTAATAAAGTAGTAGTAGCATTTTATTATTACAATTTTAAGCAGGGAAATTGGGAGGTAGTGAGGCAGCATTTCTAAGTTTGTTGCTACCCTATGATTTGAGTCAGTGGAGGGCAGATAGAATAGAAAGTAGTCTTATTGAATCTCAAACTGAAAAGTGACAAAGAAAACAACTAAATGACATGCCCACATTTTCATTATTATTATCTGTAACTGAAAAGAAGAGACTGATGCCCTCTGTGGAGGGTTGCCAGTTTTGCAGAAAATACTTACAATACTATGTAATTATACTTTCTCAATCTATCTCAATGTAAAAACAGTATTACCTTTGTTATGAATTTGAATACCAACTGGTAGATTGATTGGTGTTGGACAAGGTTGAGGAATTGCTATGTTTCACTCTGACTTTTGACAAGACCGAGCTCTTTAGTTAATCGTTAATCAGCATTAAAAAGTGTGAAAAATGTGTAACTGTTTTTTTTTCATTATTTGTGTGTACAATATTGTTCAGCTAACTTTGAGAAGATGTTATATGTTACTTAGACTGCAAGATAATTTCAAACAAGTAATAATCGACAAAAAATTATCGAAATTCTAAAAATTCTATCAAGTAAAATTCTTTACCCATTTTAATTCAGTCCTGCTGATGGGTACAAGAAGTAATTTGCCCTTCGTCCATCTGACAGGAGATCTCCTTTGTTTAGTTAGATGAAATCTAAAAGGAAACCCTCGGAAATCTTTCAGAGGCAGCGCAATAACAGTAGGCGATGTCTGGAAAATTAAGCTCTGCTTGAGCAGCTCAAATATTTCACAGACTCTTCAAATTTACACTCAGACCATTCCTGATCCACACTTTGATTAACTCTGTGAAAACAGATGAGAGGAGCCCTGCTTTGCATTAGATAAAGACTTTTGCTGAACCACTCTAAATTTCACCATCGCCCCCCACTTCTTTTTAACCGTGTCTCAACATGAACTCTCTGATGGCCCGAACATCAAGCAATGCGTATCAAATATATAATCCCTCCTCAGTCGTCCCTATCTAAGGGAAAGCTGTCGACGGCACCACAAAGCACGGCCGGACCTATCTGCCAACTGGCCTGCCTGCTACTACTGTATAATCCTCATATCAACTGCCATGATATACAAGTCTGAAGGACTGAGAGAGAGCGTGAGAAATTACTTTTTTCCCCCCATATTATTTCTGCCTCTTTGCTGACACACTCCGTCTTTATCTCTCTCTTCCCATTTGGTCAAAGTCAGATACTATTTTACTCTGTGGTTTAGTGGAGGAAAACTATGAGGGAGAATATTCTGGCTATAACAGATGATTGTGGACCTGGGTGTTCTCTTACATGTTATCTGCCTCATTTTTTTTACCCTTTCCCTTTGGCAATTCTGCCCTTCTGCCTGGTAACAATCGCCGTTCTCTCTGTGCTCGATCTTTGTAAGACCCCCTCTCCAAACTAGGGTTGGGAGAAATACTATTTAATATAATACTATAATACTAATACTAATACTAATACTAATACTATAATTGTAGATGGACAAACATTGACTTGAACAGGAAAGTGTCCAGCAAGTGTCAAAGCTCCCACTTCCCATTTTGGAGAGTCAAGTTAAGTTTATTGATATAGCCACATTCCCTAGTCTTAACCCCATCCGGGCAAGGAATAACTCCAAGAATGCCCTCGTGAATCACGAATCACAAGGTATATTCCAAGCTTTATCATAGAAGAATTGTGCTACTACACTGTTGTTGAAAATCCTAGCTTTTGCTTAATGTTACATACTAGAGCAGAAGTACAATATGCATTAATTGTAATTCGACTGACACAGCAACACCCCAGATAACAACCACACCAATCACTGAGGAAAGCAAGGAGGGTGGCAGTAACCTGTCATGCATGTCCATTGCCACAGAATCCTGTCATAGAGCACACAGTAGAGCATGTAGACCAGCATCTGTTTCACCTTCATAACGTATAGAAATCAAGGATGCATTGAGAATCGTTTCATAATCACATCATTGCACCCAAATTCAAAATTCAATCGCAGGGTGATTAGAGTTTCCCACCCCTACAAGGAACAGTGCACACCTTTCAGGAAATGGGTTGAGTTCCCTACTGTTCGTACCATTTCCACAGAAAAGCAACAGCCCAACATTTTAGGGTGGAGGTGTCTTTCAGGTCAGGGCTAAAACCTGTCTGAATATCAAAAGTGGAACCTCTGTAGACTGTACTTAGACGGGCATCATAGCAGTCAGTCACATAGCATTTCAACAAATTCAGTGACGATGCCGATTCTTTTGAACGGCTCTTTTGTAGGAACGAAGGGAACCAAGTCTCACTGGGTGATGAGCCGTTCTTTTTTTGCCAAGTCTTAGAGACAGCTATGTTGTGCAGTTTGTTTGGGAGAGAGTGTGTGTTTTGTGCTCGCTGAACGAGAGTCTCTGTTGCTGCAGGCTGGAGAGCGGGAGACTCCTGCTGCAGCGGACACGCCCCCAGTGTCTGAAAGCAGACAGAACAGCCTTAATCTTCACAATTTTGTATATATACTTTTTATATACAATTTTATATACTTGTGATTTTTTAAATTATTCAAATTTGGCTGGGTGGTTAATAACACATTTTTCTGTGATATGACAAACGCAGAACACATATTTATTATGGCTTTACAGGGAATTTAATATTGGCTTTGGTAACCTTGAAGTGTGTTAAACTGCTGAAAGCTGGAGGTCACTACTGACTATTTTGAGATTTTTGTGTTGATTTCCTCTGGTTTTAGCCTCATAGTATGGAAGTGTATGAATGGGTCTACAATGCCTACAATGTCGACTACTACAACTTTTGCTTTTGTGCAACTATGATCTCATGCTAATCAAGCTGTCTATGTTAGTGTTTTTCAGTTGATGTGCAGCACTAGTGGGCCGTGAGAGCTCGTCAGGTGTGCCATGAATTTTTTTTTAATTCCACTTGAATGGAAAGAATGGAAATTATCATATGCATGCATTTTAATATTTTAAGGGTTCTATATAGGCTAAGGTATTTTAGATAAAGAAGTATTGCTTGAAAGCTGCAGGAATCAACTGCAAGTGATTTAAAATAATGTTATTATTAAACTGATATATGTGGGTATATATATATATTGACTCCTGTGCAAAAGATCTGAATTGGCATATTATAGTCAAGCTCTTCTGATGCAAGTCCAGTCCAAGTCGAACCCTCCAAGTTAGGGCTTATTGGGAAAATTTCAAGAAGTACTCTTGTTTTCATCTCTTGACTCTTTTTGCAGGCAAGACTGCTGCCGTGCGGCAACAATGCCACAGCATTTCATCCTTTAGACGCTAGAGGCAGCATCAGCAGCAGGAAGCAGAGTGCTTCAATCCTGATGGTGGCGGACAATGAATGGCACACACACACACACACACACGCACACAATCTTTATAATAATAGTATATTTATTTGTTTTTATAAAATGATTTATTCTCTGTTCAGAATCTTTTTTTTTTTTTTTTTTTTGAGGTTTGAATACAATTTGGATTAAAGATTTTGGATACTTTTTGAGCGTGGCATCTGTTGGAGCTTTGAAATACCTTTAAGTTTCAGCAAGTAATACAGTTAAAGTAACGTGAATAAACATTTATGAACTAGTGTGAACATCTTTTTTTTTAACTCCGAGGATACACATCTGTGAAATTCATACTGAATGCCTCCGGTGGCAAAACTGAATGGCCCGGTCACTCGCTGTAATTGTATAGCTGTTAGTACGCTGCGCTGTGGCAACAGCAACACTGGTTTGAATCTGGGTAACGGCTGATTTTCTTAATATACATTAATATATATATATATATATATATAATATATATACATACACACATATATATATATATATATATATATATATATATATATATATATATATATATATATATATATATATATATATATAAATGTTGT
>OMKR01111574.1:8851-31730 GCA_900302355.1 Cyttopsis rosea | reverse complement strand
ACGGTGGCTCAGTGGTTAACACTGCTGCACTGGTTCGATTCCCGCCTGGGGCACTGTTCGCATGGGTCTCCTCCAACATAAGGACCCTGACTAAAAAACGTGCAGAACACTTCCTGTCCTGTCCCTGACCACGGCATGGACCCACCACCTGGAATTGGTCCCCGGGCGCCGACAAAGTGAGGGCTGCCCACTGCTCCTGGCTGCCCCTGGAGGAAGGACAGCCAGGATGGGATAAATGCAGAGACTGTATCTCATCGTTCGCCACTCCTGTGTGTGTGTGTCACCCTCCGCATGTGTGTGGTAAATGTGTGATTAATAAATCATTCTTCTTCTTC
Organism: Cyttopsis rosea; assembly: GCA_900302355.1. Classification (NCBI taxonomy): domain Eukaryota; kingdom Metazoa; phylum Chordata; class Actinopteri; order Zeiformes; family Parazenidae; genus Cyttopsis; species Cyttopsis rosea. The sequence goes on along the minus strand of OMKR01111574.1, from coordinate 31,395 downwards.
TAATAACAAGTGCGAATCATTATTAATGTGTGTAATCGCTACACTAACAAGGGGTATAGAATCAATTTAAAGCATTTTAACTTTTCGACAGTTTGAGTGCAATTGCATTTTTACACTGCTGTTGTAAAACGCGCCCAGATTTTTTCTTCACCAGGAATTTATTTACCCAACAAAATCAAACTTTATCGGTCACGTTTCATTAACAGTCTATGTTACAAATGCAAATATAATGTAGACCTAGGTTACATCGGCCCTTGTACAGACCTGTCCGCGCAGTGTCCATGGCTCCGGCACCCAGAGCCGTAGACGCAGCTCGCTCTCTCTCGCCATGGGGAGGGATGGGGCTCCCCGCTACTGGCGCGACTGTCTACTGGGGCAGCACATGTGAGTCACAGGGTGAAACAAATGTGTTATTGGGAGGAACGGGGCAGGCAGATGAGCAGAAGATGGAGATCGCGGGCGCAAATTATGCACAGAGATTAGGCATGGAGACATGTTCCGATCTAGACCCAATCTAAGGTCTAGAGCCTTCTTCCTCTCCTCCCCTCTCCTCTTGTCCATGATAAGTGAAATCTGACTCCTCAGACTGTGCTTCGATCTGGTGCACAAACTTTCACTTTCAGTTATAGCGTCTGTCGTCCGACTAAGTATTGATAGCATTCTTAGTATTTTACAAATCAGAGTTTTTTTGTTTGATAAACGTGGGTGCTGATACGCGAAGATGAACGAAATGGGTTTTATTTCTCTAGTAATGTAATCATCGGCGTAAGAACACTGTGTAACACCAGTAACCACGACATCCCTAATATCCGTAGTGACGAGTGATGTAGTGCCGTAAAGCGCAATGCACTTTTCCCGCGGTTTTGTACCCAAACACCAAAGTTACATAGTACCAGAACAGGCATTGGGGGTGGGTGGGATTGAAAGAGGTGCCATATTCTCCATATTACAAGTCAGTGTACCATCAAAATGATTTTGAAGCTGAAATGTTAAGGTAAAAAGTTACATAATGTTGCATTAATAGCAGCCAGTGTTTATGTGAAGAGCACTCGGTGTAAAGCTGGCCATGCAAAGGCTCTGACACAAACTAATGCAAAATATCCAATCGATTGTGTCTCAAAAAATGTTCAATCCCGGTACCAGAGTCTGTAACCAGGAGAATGTTTTCCTCAGACAGATGCCTAAATGTATAGTTATAGCCTTTGTTGACAATGAAGCATTTACTAGACACCGCGAGGGTAATCCATTTAGATTTCAGCATTATAACACAGAATTTATGACTATACTGTATATGCTGATGGACAATCATTTCCACCTAAGTCATCATAAAGACAGAGGACTAGCCATTGATCATGATGAATTTGGAGATGTTTATACATTATTTTGTTTTCATTTAGATGATGGTTCTGGACAGCATGTTTCACTAATCAGAACAGGGAAAGTATACCTCGAGGCAAAATTTAGGACGGCGTTGCCTAGAACCATAAATCTGATCTGTTATGCAGTTTTCGACTCAGTTATTGAAATATCTAACCGTCGACAGGTGTTGCTCGATCATTACAAGGAATAGGCTATCCAGCCATGAATACAATAGAATACAATATGGTTATTTAAAAAATACAGTAAATGCCATGACAAATTTTTTGTGGGTATTTGCTTGCAATCAGCTGCCATCTAAGGTGTTGATAATACCTTCCATGATGGTGGTCAATACAGATCCATCACACCCAGTGAGCATTTTCCAGTTGAAAAGATGTTTAAACAAAGGTCTATGGCCACCAGTGAAAAGACGTTCAAAACAGGTTCAAAAGTGAACGTTTTTTCAGACTATTTGAAGACGTTGACACATTTAGACCATATTTCACCGAGATTTGCAATACTGGCTTTCAACTGAGAAATTAGGATGTGGTTTCTTAGTTCGGCTCCAAAATGACGATAGGCTATTATTTGTACATTGTAGTGGATGAAGATTTTCACTATTGCAAATCCCGGTGAAATATGGTCTAAATGTGAATGTTCAATCAACATCTTAAAATAGTCGGTGAAAAAACTTTCACTTTTGAACCTATTTTGAACGTCTTTTAACCGTAGTCGATTTATAAACGTCTTTTCAACTGAAAAATGCTCACTCGGTCTGAAACTAGCCAACCACCAGCACATTACAAGTTACATACTTAGGCATATTAACACATACTAACACATTAACAGTTTCCACTTAAAGGACAAAGAAAACCATGTGACACAAGGCTATAATAAATTTGTATTTATAAGGCAACAGTTTAAAATTGAATATGTTCTAACAACAACAACAAACAATGAAATAGAATGAAAGCAATTATTGCAAGGAAAATAAATAACAAATAAATAACAATTGAAATAAAAGTGCAAACATTAACATCTCCTTGCATATTCAGGGCATATTCAGCATATTCAGGACATCTGGAGACCCTTTTTGAACCAATTTGTCATATGTCTCAACAAATTATGTATGCAACAAAAATATATACTGTATATCTAATTTACATTTTCGAATAAAGTGGTTGTAGCATCGCTTAATGCGGTGGTCTGTCACCACCAGCTCTCACTCACACATCTCCCTTCCATTCTTTAAATGTTTTTTTCGAAACCACCCCCACTTGACCTCCTGCTTCAAATGGTCTGCCATTGCGCTGTGAATTTGTGTCTCAGTGACGCTGGAGTTGGACCTCATGACAGCCTATATAATATTGGGGGAATATCAAAATCCTAATTACATATCATAATTTTATTATATTATGAAATGACAGGCTTTGACTAAAATGATCATGTAATTGACTGTATAACCCTCATTAAATATAGGTCATTTTGCATATTAGCAAAATAAATAAACAGACCACCCCCTTCATATTAAATGTGGCCATTAGTTTGTTGGTGAAAAGTCTGTAAATTAGAAAATGTAGTGTCACTTAAGCAGTTTCAAACTATACTTCAGTAATGTTTGCCAGTTTAGAATTGCTCCATAATGAGTGCATGCCATATCAATTTGAATTCCACTTCTTTAATTGACAGACATTACTGTATGCATAACATGTCCATACCTGTCCATGATTGGTAATGTCCTTGACATTCTTCCCTCCACTTCGGCCAGCTGTTGAACCTGTGAAGAGTTGGAGAGGTGTGGGTTAGGTTTAGACTTAGGGTTAGGTCAGAGGTAAGCCCCGTTCCTTTATTGGAGAGGGAGATGCCTGGCACCGTTGGATTTGTCTCGGTGAGTAGATGTAATTTCATGCCTGACTTGCCCCCTACCTCCACCAGTATGGACCATCACGTTTACACACCTCTACCACCACCGTGAAGGCCTGCAAAGGTCAAAGGTTTTAAAAAGGTCAGGTTCTATTTAAGCCCCGCCCCTATGTCGGAGAGGGATGAGCCCGGCAGTGCTGTATTCGTCTTGACAAGTAGATCTAATTTGATCCAAGACATACCCCCTAACTATCCACGGATATTTTGCACAGGTGAAAACATCAGGGCCTCAGTGCCCTGTGTGTGTGAGTGTGTGTGTGTATTCAAATTTTCATCTCGTAGTTGGTTGGCTTGGTTCCAGGCTTAAAACGTGGAGCCAAGTGGGGGGAGCTCTACAACCAGACAATATTATCCTTTCTAATACAAAAACAAGGCTATACGTACAGTATATCATAAATAAACGCTGACATTTATATACAGTTAAATTGTATTTATAAATGAAATTCACTCACCGCTCGCACACACACACACACACACACACCTCCCTTTCGGACTTTCGTCATAACAGGACGTGGATAGTTTTGAGATTGTCTGGGACGAAAATCTGAAAAATCTGTGAGTATCCATAATACACTGCATTTACCCTTTGTGGCATTTGTTGTTTTGACGTACAAATAACTAGAGGACATGCACTGTACCTACCTGCGCCCCCCGTTTAAATGTCATTCTGCGTGTTACGAAAATAGTCTCAATAGATTAAGACGATTCAATAGATAGACGATAGACGATTCAATAGATACATTTTCGTGACTATGAGCACGAAAAGGTGTGATACCGGGTTGGCGCGTGTTGTGAAGCGGGGTTAGAGTTGGGATCTTTTGGTACTCTAGTTGTACATAGGGAAAGCGACATAAAAGGGACATAAATCACCTGGTTTTACCTCCCTTCTTCTCTCCCTTTTCATAACATTCCTGTTTTTCCCGTAAACTTCTCTCTCTGGTTTAAACTAAAACTCCAGTTGAAAACACAGTGACTATGTGTGTTTGTAAGCGACATTGGGTCCCTTGAAGGGCGCAATATAAATTAAAGCCATTATTATTATTATTAAACTTCCATTTGTCAGAAAAAGCGGAGAAGAAAAACACACAGAGAAAGAAAAGTACCAGTTGGTCAATCACATTATTTTTCACACGCACCACTTTGTCTCTTTAGTCATTTCCAAATTATTTTCAGAATTCTTTAATATTTATATATTTAATAATTTATATTTTAATATAAATATTTATATTTTAATATTTCTTAATTGTTTACAATGCAGTTTGTTCCTGCAGTTTCCTCCTGTTGAACTGTCTGCCTCTTCTAAATGGCCTTGAGATACACACACACTCGCTCGGTGGCTTCTTATCTGCCGAGACTGTCACTCGTACGCACACACACATTCGCACACACGCACTTGCATGCACACACTCGTGCACACATACACTTGTGCGCACACACACACTCACCCGCAAACCTCTACACAGAGCTGTCTTTTCCAAGTCTGTCCCAGCAACTCCAACGATATATTTTATTCGATTTGTCTTAATCGTTTACACATTACTTGAACCACAAAAAAACAATATATAACAGAAACTTGATTAGATGAAAATAGTAACGCAACATTTATTGAAAAATGTCCTCCAAGCCAAATCCGGTCAACAAGGTCTTGCAAGCGAGTTGGAACTGCGCCAAGGTTTCTCATAAACCAAAACAATTCTCTTTTTTTATGTGAAGTAATCTCTACTAATGAGATGAATGCAAATAAATGTGTCTGAAAATATTTTTTTGTCTGTCATACACACTACTTCAACAAGTTTAACATACAACACTATCAGTTAAAAAACGCTTGATTTATGTAGAAAATAGTAATACACACATATATACACACATTCTCTGCCACGTCTGCTTCTGACCGCCATTATTGCCCACCTCTCTTCCACGTATGATTTTTTCTTATCTCTGTAGCTTGTCAGAGCCGCTGCCTACTTACTATAAGAGCTCCCAGCTCCCTGAGCTCGAGGCTCACTTCATGAAATCAGACTGCTGTGCTGTCACTATATTAAACTTCTGTTTATTAAAGAATTATGAGTATATCTGATTGAAGTCACAGTATTACGTTGTCTGTCATTCAACTGTTTTGGACATCCTTAGGTGGTAATAGAAAAGACTTTCATCATTTCACGGCGTCACCCACTCGACTCTCTCAATCAAAATGTCGTTCTACTGTTGCCACTCTAAAACACTCAAAAGTCTGGGACTTACAGAATCATAGAAACTAAATAAACCAACTGTCAATATGGTTTATGGCCTCTCAGGTATAAAGTGGCATTGAGCATGAGTGCCACCTGCTGTACTGTGTCAAACCAATGCAATCTGCTATCCACATTTTGTCATCTGTAGTCTTTTCTTTGTTGATGTAACCAAAGGCATTTTTATATCTCCTCTTTTATTAATGAAATGCTAGTATTAAAGTTAGACTAGTTTAATTGGTTATAAATCTCTATTCTTATATTATTCAAACCTGGTAGAGATTGTAATTGTATGCCATGCATTATTAATAGTATAAAAATTTGATTTTTTTAAGTTAGAAATTAAATCCGTCGTAGGAAATTAACAAGATACAGATTTCTGTTGTTTAGGTGTTACTAGAATAGTTTTGATACTGTAAGATCAAACATTTTATTTTTGTTACTTTTCTTTTTATGTTCATAGCAATATACATTTCCCAATATGTAATTATCTACCATATATAGTTTTGAAATTATTGGTTGTGGTGAGAATCTGATGGAGGAATATTTACTACTATAATTTGTCAAAAAAATAAACAAGGACTCTGGTTGGAGGCTGGATTGAAGGACACTCCCCCAATCCGATCTCATTAAACTTCCACTCACTCTTTGTTCTGAGCTACAAACTAAGCCAGAGAGACACAAGAGCCTAAGAAGAACAGAGGGGGGGTGATGAGCTGGCCTCGGCACCTCCATGTGATGTGGAAGGGCTCCGCTCTCAGAGTTCGAGCCTCAGAACTTTACTTATTGGCAGAATTCCCATTTTCATAATTTCCAGACATTTTTATTTGAAACATTTTTATTATTTTATTTTAAACTTTAAGACACATGAATGCGCAACACGCGGTCTGACATTTTGATTTTTGTAGTTAATAATTTTTAAGTCGTTAATAACTTTTGATCAATGTCGAACGGCCAATGACATTATTTGCTTGATACTTTTGATGAGTTTAGGTACAAGCTAGTTCGTCTACCATCCGACGTGCAACGACACCCGAGACCGTAGCAACGAATCCAGGAGTGACAGGAGCTTCACCGCATCGCTGCCGCCTCGCTCCCAACACCGACACAGCCCGCCAGTGGGATCCACTTCCACTGCGAGTCGTGTTTGCCAAATCGAGCCAAAGCGACCATGGGAAGTGTCCCTTGGTACCTCTTCCACGACAGAGCGCAGGCAAAATCAATCCATCGTTACTGTTGATGATCATGTTGTTGATGTTGGATGGGTTCTTTCTTTAATTTCTTTAATTTCTTTAATTTCTTTAATTCCGTTCACTCTTAATTCACAGATTAGGTTTAGAAGTTAGTTTAAATATTCCCTCTTTAGTTACAACTCCATGTATTCTCTCCAATCTCATCAGATCACGATGTTGAATATCTACTCTACATAATCTCTTTTCTATGTTTGTTTAGGATTTTTATTTTTTATTAATCTCATTTATTCTCTTCTTATTGAATGTTTTATTAAAATAAAGGTTTCATTTATTGCCTGTGGGTCTGTGGGTCTGTGAAGACTAATTTTGAGTCTTTGTGAATATTGCACTGTACACAGAAACAAATCCCTGAATTCAGAATTTACACCCAAATTTATGAGACTGATAAAGATTAACGAGTGTGATTTATAATTGTAAGTAAGGTGTAACTGCTACAAGCCTCATAAAATGCAACATGCAACACCACCACTTTAATCATAATCACACAGAACTATTTAGTTAAATTACTCGGTTCTGCAACTTCCTCCACTGAATCACTATCTTACTCAAAATGATATTTACAAATTTTCAACTTTTGGCTCACCTTAGGTTGGGTAGGTAGGTTAACATCTTATAACTCCCTGGTCACGGTTGGTCTTCCAAATCATCTCTCTCTCCCTAAGCGTCCTTGAGCAGACATGCACAACCCATGCATGCGTGCTTAAAGGAAGGAATGATCTGATATTGTTATCGTACAGTGTTCCTATCTTATCTGGGAAGTGTTCTGTACAGAACGATAAATGAAAATAGGCATTTCAGAGAAGCAAGAGGAATTGGCATGAACATAGTTTGAGAAAAGCTAAGGGATTGGTCAAAAATTGGCGAAATTATTCGGCAATCAATTTTAAAAAGTGTGAAATGTGTCAGGTTAGCCAGAAAACATGATGGTAAACATGCCTACCAAGTGCCGTGGTGATATCTTGATATTTGAAGAAAATAAAATGATTCTGGTGGGTAAAATGCATGGCTGTGTGAGTGTGGCATAGAACCTGTATGGTGAAAAGCGGAACCGGAAAGAAATGCATTGGCGTTGGCATTGCCTAGGAGCTAAGACTTACTTAAAATGTAAAAATTCATGATGGGATGTGAAGACAATGTTGCTGTTTGTTTGAGTTCTGGCTAGGAGATGTGAATTTTTATTGAGTCATCAGGATTGCCAGAGAAGGTAAGACGCCAAATTACTGTATGTTGTGATTTTAGATCAAAGTTGTGTAGACACTGTCTGTAGGCGTAGGTTGTGCAATTAATAACAAAATTGCTTTGTTAACATCAGGTGATGACAGAAAAAAGCAGTGGTCGAGTGCACATTCGGATAGCCAGGCCTGGTTGTAGGCTACCTGTCCTACACACAGCATGTGATAAGGTTAGTAAGTTTTCCATGGTGTTTAATGTTTAAGATAAACTTGTCTTGGATGGTCAGATGGCGAGGCATTGGCAGGCTGTTGATGTTTAGACATTTAACCTCAAAACCACCACGTAATGTGAGTAGTTCAGAACCGGCTTTGTAATGGTTGTTAGATACGTAGCTAATTGTAGCAAGTCCACCCTCGGAAAGAAAACAGTGTTATATTAAGATATTATATACTAAGAGCCTGTAGCCTCTTCGCCCACCATGGCCACAATAATAAGCACTTTGAGTCTAAGGCTCATTGCTGCCATCCATGTGTATCTAGAGAAGTGCGTTATTGTTACAAAAGAAGGTGTTACAAATGTGTAGCTGGACATACTGTGCACAATTTATCAATGTTGGTTCATTGATGCCATGCAGATATATTTTTATAGTTGTTTTTTCTTTGCTTTTTAAATATTTTTTTTAATGCTAATGGTCTTTAGTGAAAAGCACCAACCTCCCCAGAACAAATTCCTTATATATATGTAAGACATGGCAAGTGCCTACTGCTGTCGACTGAGACTCAGCTTTGTTTAAGATCACTTGCAATAGTGTTGCCAATTACTCAATTACGAACCACATCTCCATTTTTGGCACAGAGAAAACTTCAAAAGGTCAAGCTGAATGTGAAATTGGCTTTAAAGATTTAACAACCGCTTTTGAAAAAATTACTCAGATTTAATCACAGATCCTGCATCTTTCTCAAACCGTTTAATTGGCCTAAAGTTGAGCTTTGTTTTCTGTAGTAATTTCCTCCTTGTCCTGATTTTCAATTGAATTTAATTTCAGTTTATAATTTACAATTTAGGGGAAGCCATATTACATACTTTTATTATATTACTAAACAAATACTGCCAGTCATATCACACTCATAAAGAACAACATTTCCGAAGTCAAGGTCTTACAGTTTCCAATATAATCCATATTGGTATTACATTGATTGTATCTTTTACATGTTCGATAACTGCTGCAGGTTGATTTTGCCCGTGAATTGCTTTCTGTCTGTAGAACGCTTGCGCTATAAATGTTACTGTATGAAAGGTGCTGTACAAATGAAGCTTATTATTAGCCTTAAAGTATTAAAAATCCCAGTTGGCGCGTTGAATTGGCCCAAGTTCAAACGATGGCATGCTCGCCTCAGATTTGTGTTCTGTGAAGTTAAACTTGACGTTTTCATTTTGTCATTGCTTGGTGCTCATGACCATGCTAGCAAATTTATGTAGTGAATTTAGAATATCAGGTACAATGCATTGAAGTCTTGAAATAAACACCTGCGGTCTCCACCTATATATTATCTGTTGTCGTGCATTTGTTTCCATGCGGAGTAGGACGCATGTAAATGAGTGTGATCTTTAATTAAGAGATCGAGGCAAAACGTTTCTATTCTCTCATATGGAGATGAGCCTGGGGACGTGACTAGTCCCCAGAGAGAGGCTACTGTTAATAGACCAGACCGCTAGCTGGAGCCTTCTCCAACTGAGTCTCTCTTTCATTTGTGTGTGTCGCAGCCTGTCTCTCAGTCACACACACAGAGCATGTCATTTGGTGTAACTGAACTGCCAACAGGCAGGAAATTAATAGGGGCAACTGTGACACTCTCTACAAAATAATTAACCCTCCGTCCCACCGGTACACCATCCCTACTATACCTCGCTGTACCTCTTTCTACCTTTTCCTTTTTTCTTTCCCGACGTGCAATCTCAAATAATTAACTCTTCGTTTGGCTCCCGCCGGAATCGTTAACACCAAATTACGAATCCAAACATGAAACCCTCAACCCGCCTTTTTTTTTCAGTTTGATAATTTCTCTGACAGTTAACTTCTATTTGCCGGTATGATAAATTATTGTTATTTGATATCACATGAAGAAGATGTATTATGAATCATAAAATAAATCATGTGGGTTTGTATATTTCATTTGAAAAGGGAGTGCTTTACACATTTTAAGGACCGTGGTCTACTTTTGACCATGTTTATTTTCGATAGAAATCGGCTTGAGCTAGGATTTCGAGTCCCTCGATAAACTTCAAGTTCTTGAAAAACACCCTAAAGAAATCTGTCGTCTTTCAGGTCGTTAAGGGCTCTCCAGAGCAGTCCTTTGATTTGAGATGGTCAGAAACTGTTGTCATTAGTCACAGGCTGGTTAGTTTGATCTTAGGTTTTGGCTCCTGTATCCTGTGCTACAACCCCAAGATGTGTGATGCTGCTCCAAAATACATTCCTTTTGAATGTATTTTGGTGTATCCCTGCCATGACTGATGTCTGAAAGATCCGTCTCTGTCTATGCTAGCACGTATATTAATATGTTTATATGCCGTCATTTTCGACAAACCACATAGAATGTCTCCTCTGAATGAAAAAAAAAGGCATTTTCCGTTCCAATGCCTGTTCAGGGCTGCAAGGTGTCAAGCATATTCTGGCATGCTGTGGGGCAGGATGGGGGAGACCCATTAAAGGGTCAGACACAAGCCAATTGCACCTGCAAATAAAATGAAATTAAGCCACAGAGACACGCTGCTGAATTCAGTATTCAAACCCATTATTTATCACATACTGTATGTGTGAAATTCTATAATTAAAAAAATATATGTAATTTATTTTTATTTCCTTTACAGGTTTCTGGCAACTGACTATGGCCTAATTTAAGAAGATTGGGGGACATCATGGTAAAAGAGTGCCATCTAGTGGCATATTTAAAGATTGGACCATCCACACATAGATGGGGATATTATAATTGCCCTCCAGGGATTAGTTTTATCTTATCTTATCTTAATGGTTTAAATTCAGGAAGTGGACTGCTAGACTGTACCAAGTCCTCTGTTGGCATGGGGAGGGACTCATCCAATTCACATTGATGTTAGTCCAAGTTTATTTTAAACGTATGTTTAGGGATTCATTTATTTTGTTAAAACAAAATGTATTACCTAGACCCAGTAAAACATTGACCATTGTGTTTGTGTGTATTAGTGTCAAGTATGTTATATTTGTCTGTCCCCATGTGTCTATATTGGTCTCATGAGCCCATGTCCTTGTTCATTTTGTTTCAGTTCATGGTTGAATTTGTCAAATTGAAGTATTTTGTTTAGTTGGCCTTTCTTTGGATTTATACTATCCTTGTTTTACTTTGGGTAAATCAATTACATAATTTATTTTCATCATCCTTGCGCTTAACACACACACACAAATGTCTAGGTGGTTTTAACAAGGTTTTTCTGGGGACCCACTTTTTAAAAATGCTAAACTACACTTATCTATAAACTATGAGCAGAGCAAATTTATGTGTAAATGAATATTTAGGTACATTCTGCATTAAACACTGATATTGTAGCTTGAGGAGGTTGACAAACCATTTGTAATAATTCATTTTACATGTATGTTGATAAATGAGGCCAAATAATTTAGGCTGAGTTTATAGGCAATCTCATTTAATATTTTCCTTTATCAGTAAAACAAATGGTGCATTTTCCCCAATATTAACATGTCTCCTACCTTTTCACAACACATTCAGTCTTGAGAAAATGGTTAATACAAATTTATTATCACAGACTAAGTTTCCTTTAATAATATCATCCCATTTATTTCATTTCATTATGATACATTCATACATTTGTCTGCTGACCATTATTCTTATTAGGGACTGCCCCTTTAAGGATCACTGCACATGCAGAGCAGAAAGGAAGAGAGGAAGAGAACTATTACTGACTGGAAAAGGGCTATGTTTTTGAGCCGAGCAAAAAATAAAACCCCTGAATGAGAGAAGTTGTCCAAGTGTACAACAAATTTGGTGTTTCCGCCTGGTCTCTAAAATCACTAAAACCAAGTGAACCGTAGATAAGGAATTCCAACGATAATGGTATTGGATTGAGGAACCAACGCCATGCTAAGATAGCTAGCATCCCTTTGATCTGGTCGACGAACGTTACTCAGCATTTAGCCTGTAGAGAAAATCGCGGAGGACAGAGACTAACACTATGAAGATATGGAACTTTTGCTAACTGTGAGAAATTGAGATTAAATTACCATTCCTTTCTGTAATGGCACTGAATGAGTTATGTGCACAATTGACACTGCAAGTGAAGGAAGAGGAAAAAACGTCAGCTCACCTAACTGTACGCTCACACCAGAAGCGACATGCAGCGACAAATCGGCCGGAAGTAATTTCCATTGGGAGATGGCGACGAGGCGCGAAGGAGAGTGACGGAGAGCGATCTCGGAGACTTCGGAATGGGAGAAAGTTGAGCGGAGCTCAACTTTATGCTAATTTGCTGTGACGCGGGGTAGCTAAAATGCATTTCAAGGCACTGGCCAAAGAACTGGAGTTGATACCCGGGCGCTGCACTACTGCTGCCCACTGCTCCTAGGGATGTATAGGATGGGTCAGAGGACAAATTTCATTCTCGGTGTATGCTGACATATGACAATAAAGAATCTAATCTAATCTAATTTCCGCTGGTCCGTCCTCTGATAAGCCATGAACAAACCCTTGACTTTGGTTCCTACAAAACATTTGTTGCCAAAATGGAGGAAAAGCATATTGCTGTGGGAGCCGGTTTCCCCGTACTTTATGATGTAACACTATGTTATTCATTTACAGAGATGTAATTAAAAAAAATGATGGAAGAAGATTTGGGAGGTAGTTGGGATCCCTCGTGAGGTTTATTACATGATGCACTGAAGTAAAAATGTGAAGTTCGATCTCTGTTGAAGTTAAGTACTCGTGGAGACATCTGACAATGCCCCTATACTTCCATATACAGTAGTTTGATTAAAAGCATTTTCAATGTACAGTATGATGTCATATAGCACAAATCACATGTTCAGAACACGTGAATATTTTTTGAGAAGTTAATCTGATATAAAAAAAAGCAATTTATATAATTTACACTATGTGCATTTACACACACATACATCCACAAAGAGAGAAACAGAAGGTTGCAATGTTTTGTTCCCCATCGCAGGGACTGCGATCTATTATTCATGGGACTTGGTCAACAGAACGTGACATTCCATCCCAATCCAAGACACTGAATTCACGCAGAATGGCAGAGGAAGTGGCAATGCTGTGCTTCCATCCCACCCCCGGGTGGGGGTATATCAGAAGAATCAGAAGAATCATTTATTTGTCAAACATCACACATTCAACACACGCATGCAGAGGGTGGAGACAACCCGAGCACACACATGCAGGGAGTGGTGACGATGAGATTTGGTCTCTGCATTTTTCCCATCCTGGCCATCCTTCCTTCAGGGGCGGCCAAGAGCAGTGGGCAGCCCTCACTTCGTCTGCGCCCGGGGACCAATTCCAGGTGGTGGATCAATGTCGTCATCAGGGACAGGACAGGAAAGTGTTCTGCACGTTTTTTAAATCAGGGTCCTTATGTTGGAGGAGACCCATGCGAACACGGGGAGAACGTGCAAACTCCACACAGAAAGGCCCCTGATCGGGAGATAACCCACCGGAGCACGGTGCCAACAGCGCCCCAGGTGGGAATCAAACCCAGGACCTTCTTGCTGTGAGGCAGCAGTGCAAGCACTGTGGCACCGTGCCACTAACCACAGGTCGACTTCCTCTGTTCCTCTTTTCTTACTTTGCGTAAGAAGAATCATACATCGATATTCTCATATTTCACAGCATTCTACTGTTTCACCTTTCAGGTTCCTAACTCATACGAGTTGGTGTGAGTCACCGGCTCGAGTACCGTTTGGTGAGGCAGTGTAGTGAGGCAGTGTAGTGTCCAAGAAGGCATACCCCGGACACCACAGGGAGGAGGGAGATTGCCACCACTCCTGCGCAAAGTGCCTGGGAAGGCACCGAGATGGGTCTTCTGGAGGACATCATGGAGTGCCCAGTTTGCGCCCAGCTTTCCCTGGCCGCCGCCAGGAGACGAGTGGCATGCTGGTGTGAGGAGCACGCCAACGAAGGGGCTATGTCGGAGGAACGAGCCCCTTCCCCTTATGGTTCTCCCTTGGGGAAGACAGGCTGGCCCTACCCCTGGCCCACCCATGGCCGGAGGCGCCACTCTACGCTTTTCCCCTTGTGGCACTCATCCAGCCATCGCTGAACAGAGTGCGGGAGGACAACTTGTCACTGCGGCTGGTGGCTCCCTATTGACCTAGCAACCCGTGGTTCACCGATCTGTGCGACATGAGTGTGGGTCCCTTGTGGGAGCACCCCTCTGTCGAGACCTACTCGCGTACGCGCACGGAACGAGTAGGCGAACTGCAGGCACTGCCAGTCCACCCATCCTGCATGCAGTTCATGGGTGGAGGAGATAAAGTGTTCATGCGCCCTCCAAAGGTCATCACAACAACGTTTTGAGTTGGTGGAACAGGAGAAGAAGAAGAATGATTTATTAATCACACGTTTTTTTACCACACACATGCGGAGGGTGACACACACACTCACACATGCAGGAGTAGTGAACAATGAGATATAGTCTCTGCTTTTATCCCATCCTGGCTGTCCTTCCTCCAGGGGCAGCCAGGAGCAGTGGGCAGCCCTCACTTTGTCGGCGCCCGGGGACCAATTCCAGGTGGTGGGTCCATGTCGTGGTCAGGGACAGGACAGGAAGTGTTCTGCACGTTTTTAGTCAGGGTCCTTATGTTGGAGGAGACCCAATGCGAACACAGGGAGAACGTGCAAACTCCACACAGAAAGGCCCCTGATCGGGAGATAACCCACCGGAGCACGGTGCCAACAGTGCCCCAGGTGGGAATCGAACCCAGGACCTTCTTGCCGTGAGGCAGCAGTGTTAACCACTGAGCCACCGTGCCGCCAGGAGAGACTCTTGGTGCACAGTTCGGGCTCTGCAGTGTTATGTGGACCGCAATAAGGACTTTAGGTTTAGGTTTAGTTGTTTGTGTGCTCGAGAACTCTGTATGGAGGAGGAGAGATGCTGTTGGGGTCTCTCGGATCCGGCAGCACCTGGCTCCAGGGTCCAGGCTGTCGAGGCAATAGAGTCGAGGCTGCGGCAGGGAGAGAACAAGGACCTGAAGCCTGTGTCATGTTGGGTGGAGGGGCAGTAGAAACCTCCACGCTAGGAGATGGCAGCTACCTTACAAACTACCAAAGGGCTGTGGTCCATGTTCGAGGCCCTGCCTCTGAGATGATGTATTGCAGAGGGGGTGGAAAGCAGGGGAAATAAGGTGGCGGGTGGTGGTACCCAGAGCCCTATAGGTAACAGTCCAATCCGTACGCGGGTCCCGAAAGACGAGTAATTTCAGGGTGGCTAAGACCCTCTGGCGTCTGCGCCAGGGATTTTATTGGGGGCAACACAAGAGGGGCGTGACAGATTTTTGCCACCGCTGCGAGGGGTCGGCACTTTGGAACGGGGGAGTTGGTATGGGTGTACAATCCCCAAAGGAAAATAGGGGGCAATTGGTCCATTGGGGACGAGGGACTTTGTAAGGGGGGAGCAATGTACCCTGGATGCATTGTGTTGTTAATCGTTGTTAATTGTTGTTATAGTGTGTTTACTGCGGGCGGTTCAGAAGGCTCCACGAGAAGGAATGGGTACGTGCGATTTGGAGGAGAGCATGTGTGTGAGAGCAAGAGAGAGAGAGAGAAGGAGAAGTGTTCGGTAACTCGGTGGTCGGTTTTATCAGTGTAGGTTACAGCCAAAGAAGTAACCTGACAATGATAAACCTCAGTGAGTACCAACAACCGTGTGGCTTCTTCCGCCGTCCAGAACGCTACAATGTGTTTAATGAAAAATACACATATACATTTACATCTAAGAGAATCAACATATAACTTGTAGAAAAATGGTAATACAAATGCACATACATACACACACACACACACACACACACACCCCCACACACACATACACGTACACACACACATACACATACACATACACACATCTACACACATAGACATACACACACCTACACACACGTACAAGCACGGTAGAACAGGGCTCTGTTATATTCTTTATCAAGGTGACCTTGAAGAACCCAGATGCTTCTCACACCACCCCTTGTCTCTTGTAGCTACAAAATCTGCTTGTTGTCTGTCCTGTGTGTTCATTCTCTGGAGAACGAAACTGCTGTTAGGCGGTGTTAGTCAGAATCTGTTCAATAAACGATTGTGAGTATATCTGTTTGAAGTCACAGTAATTACTTTGTATGCTTTTGGATTTCCTCAAACTAGTTAAAGAGAAAATAACCGTCAAACTCTCTGATTTTAAACTGGCATGATTTGTTTACATACTGTAGATGCAAGATTCATTTTGCGACCATTTTTGGAGATTTTTGGCAACTAAATTTTATAACTAGGAGCACGACTTGCAAATATGCCGACATTTATTTATATATATTTTCTAATCATCATCGTATATGTGAAACTTTCGGAGGAAGCGAGAATTGGTGTGTGTGTTGTTTTTCACAGGGCCTAAGCCAAATGAACAGAAATACACTAAACCGAGTCTGGACTGTGTTTTGGTGTCAAATTACAGCCTGTCAAGTTGGTGCGTGAAAAAAAAATTCTCAGCGGTGTGTGCCCAGCTTTCCTGTGTTTTTTAGATGTATTATATTATTATTATAGTTTCCTACTTGTATGAAACAATTGTTATAGTTTTAGTTATAGTAAAGGATCACTGCGGAATGGAATGAATGAAACAAAAACCCTGTCTGTCCCGTGCCGTGTGTGATTCCTGAGCCAAACGGGGAGGCTCTGTTGCTTTCTGCTGCTATGGGACTGAATTTAGTAAAAACTGGATGTTTTTGTGAAAAGACTTTACTTATAAATAATAAATCCTGCACTTCTGTAACAGGGAGAACGGGGAATTTCCCGACCAGAGCACATGAATGAGTCTGCACTTCCGCTTACTCACTCACGGACAGTGGAAGTGCAGACGGTGTGTGTGTGCGTCAAGTGTGCGTATGTGTGTGGAGCCTGCACTCCACATTCTATTTTTTTGGGGTGGGGTGGCATTTGGTTAATTTTGTTTTTCGTCTTATAGTTTACCTTCTCAAAGATTAGCTGTGGTGCTGTGTCTCAGGAGACTGCACATTTACTAAACATTGCAGCATGTCACTTTTTGGTGAAATTGGTTGAAACAGACAGTGTATTCACACACATCTGCTGCTTAGCTTGGAAGAGCCCAAACACATTTGCATCACAGTGAACCTTTTTGTTCACGCTTAATGGGCTATCAGCGTGTCATCCTAAAAGGTCTCACAGGGTACAACAAAGTAGATTGTCACACTTGTTACTTGTTATTATTTTAGTTTCATTTTGTGCACTTGTAATTACTCTCTGGAAAAATGATATTTGGCAAATGGCAAATCTCTGATTCATCTCTGGGATATTTACTGTATCTAGAGAGATGGTGCAGTGTGGACTTTTTTTCATTAAAATGGTGGAGCTGTTTACTAAAATTACCTCTCAAAAACGTTACGTGAATAATCTTGCCATCCGTCCCTTAAAATAAAGAATTGTCCTTGTTGGAAAAACATAAAATGAAGTGTTCCTTATGTTATTGATAGTTTTATGCAGGGGTTCTCAAATTGTGGGTCCCGACTACTTTTAGAGCTAAAAAAAATCACCCAATCACTGTTTTCCAAAGCCAGATTTCGATAGTTTAAGGCAGGGGTTTTCAAACTGAAGAACTCTGTCCTTTGAATTAAAAATGGATAATTAAATGAATGAATTAAATGAATTTCTAAATAAAAACCATAAAGTAAAAACTGTGTTAAAAAAAAATCTGGCTGTATCCCTACTTACTACCCAATGCCAACAACTGCCTACCTCAGTAATTGTTTTTTTATTAAATTATATTATTCCATCTTAATCTCATTTAAGTTTATTTTAGGCGTTTTTGAAAGTAGGTAGGCAAACATTTTTTGCCTACCTACCCAAAAATGTCAAAATGGTAATGTTACACAGTGGCCTGCCCATTAATAGGATATAAAGTCTTGTACACACAGCACAATGGTCATTTTGTTTCAATAGTGGCGAGTCCTTCGCCAGCAGATGGCAGCATATGGCATTCTTTTAAACTTCAACTTTTAGTTCAAACATGTGTGTCTTCTCACACCATGACGGCACTATGATTCCCTTTGTCTTTTGTTCCTCTCTATTATGTTCTGAATAAAACGTTCTCGTTCACTTGTTTTTGCAATTTGATCATACAAAACATTGCAACAGGAAAGTAAGTAGTAAAAAAAAAGAAGGCACAAATGATTAAGAATTTGTTGTAGACAGTGTTTACTTGTATTGAAAGCTTTATATGACCTTGAGCATTGTTTTTTACATTACTTTTATTCCTGGTGTTTATTTTATTTTATTGTATTGACTTTTATTTATTGGTTTGTAATATTTTATTGTTTCATTGTTGTAATCTGTCTTTGTTGTTTTATTTTTGCTATGTGAAGCACTTTGGGCTGCATGTTTGTATGAAAGGTGCTATATAAATACAGTTGAGTTGAGTTTCACAGTATATAAAGTTTCTCCTAACACACAAAATTGTGCACTTTTTGAGTATGGGGACTTTCTCCCTGGGCAACTTATTTATAAAACCTGAAACGTGAATGTGTTTTTGTGAAGTTAGCGCCATCTCATGGTGACACCCTGCAATTCAATGAATGGGCACATTTACAGTGGAAACTACACACTCCCTTTCACGAAACAGGAGAGGGGGGTGGGTACCTGGCTGGCAGCTGATTGTCAGCCGAGAGGCCTTCGAATGGGAGAGGCCATTCTAAGTGGCTGCCACTGTAATGGTATATTTGCGTATGATATCACCAAGTGGCAACATAAAAACACTAAACAACAAAGGGACAAGCACCGATCGGTGCAGGACCCCACAAGTAACATTACAATACTCAGAGATCACATTGCCATGTATTACACGGTGTGTCCTCTCTGAAAGAGAGGATCTAAACCAGGAAAGTGCCAAACCTCTAATGCCAATGCACATGTCGAGGTGATCTAGCAGTAGGTTATGATCAACAGTATCAAAAGCAGTGCTGAGGTTGAGTAATAGTACTACTGATGAGTTGTTTATAAAAGATCATTAACCACTTTTATGAGGGCCGTCTCAGTGGAGTGGAGCGCTCTACATCTGGGCCAAAATAATTCAAATAGTTCACTAGAGGACACGTGATCAGTAATCTGTTGTGCCACGATTTGTTCAAGAATTTTGGAGATGAAGGGAAGATTTGAGACTGGCCTATAGTTGCTAAGACTCTCAGGGTTGAGGTTGGGTTTTTTAAGTAAGGGTCTAATCATGGCTGTCTTAAAAACCGTAGGTACAGTGCCAAAGGAGATAGAAGAGTTAATAATGTTAAGAATAGAGGGTCCTAAATTTGGAAACAGCTCTTTAACAAGCTTTCCAGTGAGTGGGTCGAGTAAACATTGTTTGTTTGTTGTTTGTTTTGCTGCACTTTCCAACTGCGCTAGAGTCTCAAGAGATTCTGTATCAAGGTGTGAGAGGTTATCTATACCATACCATGTACTTAGTGCCTGATTCAGTCTCACTATTTGGAGGATTCGATTGGGGATGAGGCTGAGTGCTTTTAATTTCTTCTCTAATAGTCATTAGCTGTAAAGGGGGAGCTGTTGAGAATAGGCTGTTGTTGGGTTAGCATAGCTACCGTATCAAAATAAAGTTTTAGGATTAATTTTATTAAGACAAATTAACCTGGAGAAATATTTAGTTTGGGCTAATGAAAGAGAGCATTTGTAGTTCAGCAAACAATCGCCCCATGCCTGACGGAACACTTCAAGCTTAGTTGCTCGTCATTTACACTCAAGTTTCCTACAGGATTGCTTAAGTGCTCGGGTCTCATCTGTAAACCAAGAACTTGGTTTCCTGACACGCGATTTTATTCTTAGTGGTGTCACTGTGTCTAAAGCATTACAGAAGGCCGCATTAAATTAGTTCATAAAATGGAAAGGAAGCAATAGCTGTGGGCAGTTGGTCAGAAAGCGCAGTAGTAAAGTCACTAATGTTACGGCTGCTGTAACTCTGGTCCTGCTTGGAACACGGGCAGTGAATTCAATTCAAATTTTATGAAATAGTGGTCAGACATAGAATAGTTATAGGGGAGAACCACTATGTTAGAGGTATTAATGCCCCGGGTTAGTACAAGATCAATAGTGTTACCATTATTATGGGTCGGTTCATGTATTTGTCACCCATAATTAAAATTTTATCTGCATGCATCACCACGTCAGAGAATAAATCTAAGAAGCTCAAGTAGGGGCCAGGAGGATGGTAGATCAGAGCCAGGTAAATGGACAGTGGTGTTAAAGACCGCATAACAAGAACCTCAAATGTTTTAAAGCCATTGTTCAATTTAGGATTGAAGTTAAGATTAGATTTAGAGATAAGGGCAATACCACCACCTTGCTTGGATGAATGCACAACATGGGAGCTAGAATAGTTTGGTGGAGAAGCTTTGTTTAGCAGTAAGAAATCATTTGGCCTTAACCAAGTCTCACATACTCGTTTTCAACCAACGCGAACCTGGTGCTGGTTCTGGGCTGGTGTTGGTGCCACTTCGCACTTGGTTCAACTTGTGAACCATCTAAGAACCGGTTTTCTTTTCCACAGGAAAAATGGGCCAGAGAGCCACGTCATTACATCACTGCGTGCGCTTATGCACGCTACATATGCACACACCATATGCATTTTCATCAGGATGGGGGACAATTATTATACATTTACTATTACTATTATTATTATTATGTTTTGTGGTGCATTGTTTATGTGGGTTAGGTAATGAGTGGGATAGAACATTATAAATGTCTATGTAAGCGCTGAAAACAAGTATATTATTATTATTATTTAATTGGGGTGAAATGTAGTGAATGTTAAAAACATTTGTGGGACATTTTAGTGTTTTACAAATTATTGTCAGGACTCGGGACATACATTTCTGTCGGGACTGGGTATCTTCAAACCGGCACAATCCCCCGGAGCTCGGAGCTTGTGCGTTGTAATAATTTAAATAAAAAGTGCGCTCCAACTCAAAAATATGTACAATGTGTTTACAATATATCCACTTGATTTGTCCACTTGAGAGTTCCATGGACCAGATTTGAACTGGTGCCGCTCTGGAATCAGTTTTCCAGTTCCAGAGCCAGTTCTTCTGCTGTGGAAACACTAAGAACTGGTTCCAGATTAGGCACCGGCTCCACACCAGCACCAGGTTCACGGTGGTGGAAAAGGGTCCACATAGACCCATCATATCCAGATTTTGGTCTCTGATCAAATCATTAATTATCAATGCTTTGGAGGGGAGTGATCTGATATTCATTAGACCAATTCTCATTCAGGTAGGTCGGTGCCCTTCACCCCCATTCCCTTTCTGGTATTTATTTTAGTAAGATTGCGTTGTTTAGAGCCTGGTTTGTATTTTGAGGAACTATAAGAATGGTGGGAATTGATACTGTGGGTACTTGCTACGAAATGCCGGGTAATCTACAAACACTGTGATTAGGAGAGAAAACCGTTGAGAAGTATGACCAACTGAATTCATACAGAGATGAGATGAAGGATGATTAAATGCGTCACACACTACATCAGTCTGTACTACATCAGTCTGTCTGTCAGGATCTGTCCCTCTAATAAGCTTGGCATGTTACTACTGTCCTGTATAGAATTGACAGACCAGTCTACACCCTCTGAGGGTGTAGCTTGTGCAGGCTTACAATTAGCATGCCCTACCTTGACTGGGCTAGAGTCGACATCATTTAAAGTGATATTACCAGGCTCTCTACTCTACCTGCTCTAGAGTGAGATGTCATGCTTGACTTTCTAAGAACATTTATCTATGTTCTTAGAAAGAGCCTTCTCTGTTAGGGTGAAGGCCGTCCATCCTCAGCAGGTCCTGTAGGGGAGTTCCTGATCTCTGCAGAACTTAGCCAGCCACCAGTTAAGCGAGACTAATCTACTGAACCTTTCATCATTGCCTCTCATAGGCAGGGGACCAGAGACAATGACTCTGTCGACTCATCTTTCTGGCGAGATCTTTGTGATCTCTGATTGCCTCATCCTCACATCATTAGTGCCAACACTATATCAGAGTAGCTGGTCTCAGCCTTGTGTGCCTGTTTCTTATGGCTGTTCTGGTTGCTTGCCAGCACTCTAAGATTATTTTCAATGTCGGGTGCTCTGGCCCCAGGTAAACACACTACTGTGGCAGGCCTTCTAAGCTTGATGTGGTGGGTGATGGAGTCACCTATGACTAAGGTGTGGGAGCCAGGAGGACTAGCTGAGGTAGGACTAGCTAAAGGGCCGAATCTCAACAGGCTCTCCGCGGCACATCTAAAGTTATCAAATTACTCTAGGCAAAATGTAAAATGTAATGACAGGACATAATGTGGGATGGGGAACTATT
>OMKR01111571.1:0-22076 GCA_900302355.1 Cyttopsis rosea | reverse complement strand
TTCTAGCTTATCTCCACTTATCTGTACACATATTTTAACTGCAAAGTTAAAATTTATTTTGACATCTGTATGTATATTTTGGAACTATTAAACTTCATTTTAAGATATCTACTTATCTGTATATATACAGTGTATATGTTCTTTTTACAGCAATGTTAAAAAATATATTTTATTTTAGGTAACGTTAACTCATCTGTATATATATATATATATATTTCGATATTTTTTTTCTCTGTGTGTTTCAATTTTACGTTATATTTTTCTTTTTTTGGTTTTCCATTTGCTTTGGCAATGTAAACATATCGTTCCCATGCCAATAAAGCCTAGAATTGAAGATTGAATTGAATACTACATAACATAACATACTACATATAGCTGTGAGCAGTTATAAAGAAAGAAGAGCAACACTAGACGTCTCATTACCATTATTACCACTGTAGTCTGGAGAGTTTCCGCCTCCAGAGCTCAGACTGCGATGCGGCATTGCAGCAGGGCCCAACGCAGCGATCGTTTCCATCACGCGGGGAAGGACCATGTTACTGGGGCTGAGCGTGCGACAGCGCTTCAGGACCGGCCCGTCGCACTCCTCTTTCACGCTCGGGTCCGGTTTGACGGGAACCGGCCTCCAACCGCACAACGGATCTATGGTGATCTCCTCATAATCCGAACTAAGGGCGCGAGAGAGAAAGAGAGAGAGAAAGAGAGAGAGAAAGAGAGAGAGAGAGAATGGGGAATATGGACTTATTTGAACAGGCATAGGCATATTATTTGACATTAATTTAACATGATCTAAAAATAATGGGAAAATACCTACTTTTGTATGTAGATGAGAATCCCCAGCATGTACTGGTCGACTTCCAGTCCTTCCAGCAAAGCTGTTTTACTGGGATTGGGAAGCACTCAGTGAAAAACTCACGTCACGTTGTTCCAAATAAGCACAAATATGATTCTATAAGTGAATATGAATCTTTAGTGCATACTTGCACACCGGACACCGCCATGTTCCTCTTTCACAATTCAGTTGCAAATACGACTCCAAGTCAAAACACTGCATGAAATCGGGGGACAAATGGGGAGCTCATTATTTTAATGAATTACTTTTCTCTTACAGGTCAAGTGTTAATTTGTCTATGATGTGCGCGTAACTCTACCTGTATATGTCGACAGTCGTGTCCCCTGGCTGGGAGCTGGATGGTCCTGAATGTGATGGGACATTGGAGAGACACCTTGATGGCGGTCTGCTCAACGCCATCTTCTCCATTCAAGCCTGGGGTTCCCGGGATGGTGCCGCTGCAGAAGTTTCTCTTAACTGAAACAGGGAGAAGAATGTGACATAACACGTTTGTTTTAATAAGATCTTTAAAGAAAGTGTACAAATCCGATTAAATTCAAGAATTGTATAAATCACAAAATTTAATTTGCAATACAAAGAATTATCAATGGTTGTAAAACATGTGACTGATATAGGGCAAATTTATGTCAATCTGGTCATCAGTCATGTTTAGTATCAAACGGATGAAGGTTAAAGCTTAATTAGCAAAGTATATTATACCAATGTAATTCCTCATTTCATAATACAGAGAGAGGGCAAATTTCATTTCCTTGCATGTTGAAATTGAAATAAAATACAACGTTTTTATGACCACTAGAGGGCGCACCAGTGACATGGTTCATAATGAGGTAAATCCTGCAGAATTCAGCTTTCTTCTGTCTGCCATTAGCCTAGAATTTAACTTTGAGAATCCTTTTTTTTTCTCACATATTATTTTATTTTATTTTGTTTTATTCAGACTGTTAAGTTTTTACTTTATTTATTTTTTTATTTTTTTAATGCTAATTATCTGTAGAGAAACCCACCAATCCTTCCTCTATATGAAAATGTAATTGGCCGAATAAACTCATTCAGATTCAGATTCTGAGCTTTTCTTTCTATTACATGAGCCGCTAATCAATAATGGCACGACCCTGTCAGTGGGTGATGTGTTGGCAGGTCATGTGAGTGTCTTTCAAAAGGCAAAAGGGTGAAGCGTGTGTGCAGTTGTCAAAGCGATGCCGGGTGCAACTAACTCTTGGCAATGCAGTGCTCGGCGGGCAACAGCCTCTTCGTCATCAAACCCTGTAATACAGACCTGAGGGACGGTCGATGGACCAAATGCAACACAAAGAGATGCGACTGGAGAAAAAAGAGAAAGCAATAGTTGAGTTATAGGATTCAATGACATTCATTCATGACTTATAAAGGGTGTGAGTTTCAACAACTGTGTGAGTTTCTGAATAAATTTGCTGTGAACCCCAACCCTAATCCTAACCCTTAACCCTATGATGCCACTATCTATCTACCTATCTATCTATCTATCTATCTATCTATAAATCTGTACTTACACAGCAGCAGGCTGTCACAGTGATCTGTATGGTGTTGCGTCCGGGTTGGCACACTTGTTTTAAATACAAGGGCTTGTGCGAAGTTTTGCTGTCGCCTCTCTCAATGGACAGGGGGATGGCATTTACGCTCACCTTATTCAGAAAATAAGGACAAAAGAGAATGTGTCATTAATGTTAAGTGATCGCAAACCCATAAAAAGCAGGAGGAGGTGGGGTGGTACTGACTTGCACAGAGGCAGGCCAATTCGCGTTCATCTGTCTGTCTTCGTGATGGTAACATTTAAACTGCAACTCCAAATCCGGCCTGCAGAGGGAGACATACACAACGTAAGAGCACACACACGTTGCTGTTTATTACTGTAAATTGATGTTATGTCACGTTTGAATGAAACAAAGGACACACTAAAGATGTTTCCAAACTATGGATTGCAACTCTGTGGTGGGTCTCGTCTCAGTGTAGAACTAGCGGCACATTGACATATTGAGAAAATAAAAGGCAAGCTATAAATAAAATGGATTGAACATCGGCCTCCTACCTCGTGGTGAGAGTTTTGTAGACGGTCTCTCTCAGCTGGAAGACATGGTTACTGACAGCCAGGTTGTGCTCCAGTCTGAAAGGCTCTAACACCACCCCATCACGCACCGGGAAGGTCAGACGCAGGTCATCACCAGGGCTAGCTTGAGTGATAACAGATTACAAGTTGAGCAGACAGCGATACAGAGGGTTAATAGAGGAATGAGCTGCAAAATAAAATGTACATCAGTGATTCCCAACCCTTTTTTCTGCCATGGCACACTTTTTACTGTGAAATAATCCCACGGCTCACAGGACAGTGGTGAGCTGTGGGAGTATTTCACATTAAAAATGAAAAAAAAAATGAAAATTTAAAAGAACGGCACAAACATGTTGTATAACTGTGCTTATTATCTAACCTTGCGAGGCAGCTGGATTCGCGAGATCACGTTCAGGCGAGAATCCATCTTGCCAGGCCTCAATCTATGTCCTTGTGGCCGAACCACAGTGGTTCGGACCAATCCTATGAGGAACTACTGGCAGCTACGGCCGTGGTTTAGGTGTAACGACAGCGAGAAGCAACTGTTCATTCGAAAACCACAGTGGCGGCTCCTAAAAAGGTTAGCGTAGATGCTGCTATAGTATCAGTTATATCTGAACTGGAGAGTATTATTCATTCATTCATATTATTATTATTATTCATTGAAAGAAGAGCAAAGAACGGCACTGAAGGTTTTTCTCGATGGAAAAGATGTTTTCGCTCTTCTCCCGACTGGCTCATTCATTAATCTGATCGGTTGAAGTTAGCCCGTGATAGACAGATGGTTCATCCAATCACCTGCCAAGTATTTTTTGAAAGTGCCTGCCGTTTTCCAAACAGTTTCCATGGACGACTTCCCAGATGGTTCTATGTAACAACCCATCTGGCGCGTCAGGTTACTTATTATCATAGTGATGCAAGACTCACGAACAATTAGTTCGTAGTGAACAAATCTTTTAAATGACTCGGACTAACACCGACAAAAGAGTGGTCGAGCAAACACAAGAGCTAATGTCCATTATTTATGTATTTCAAGTGGAATTTTCATGGCACACCTGGCCAGCTCTCACGCCAGGAGCCCCCCTTGCTGCATTCGGATTGTTTGATGTATTTATATTGTGTTTATATCCATATATTATACATATTGTGTTTTATATATATACATGTGGCCTGTGTTTACACACTGATACAGCTGATGTTTATTTTACTTATTATATGTATTTTATTTTGTGATGTATAAGCTCATTTTAGTGGAAAAATGTTTTTTGATTATCCTGAGGAAACAAAATGCCAGAGGTTGCCAAATATTATAGTGAATGACTTCTAATGCATATTGCTTTCTTTATCCCACTCTGAAATCCACAGTGTACTTCCTGGAGTGGTGCTGGATCTGACCTGCAGAGGTCTGCTGGGGATGGATGTGGGATTTAGTGTCAGGGGCGTCGTGTCCTGGAGAAGGGTAGGGCGGTACGGAGCTTCCCGGGGTCATCGGAGGGGTGGGATTACCTCTTGTCGGAGAGTCCGGATAGCCGGGAATCGCTCTAGCCCTCCCTGGCTGAGAGAGAGAATGGTCAGATCTTTTAAATCCAACCGCAGATAGTGACACATACTGTAATGTACCACAAGCCTCCACCATTAAATACAATGGTACACTGAGATAAACAGATTGGATTTATTCTGAATTTCAGTTCAGTATTATAACTTTCTGATGCAGTTGCTTAATTATGAATAATTAGTTATTGTAATTAATAAAATTATAATAATAATAATTAATAATATGATTAGTGCAGAAGGGAAGGATCCAGTGTAGATCCAGTGACTTACTCCATTCACTGCGGCCTGTGTGAAGGCGTTGTATGCACCTGCTCCACCATCAAACGGCTCAGACTGGAGAACACAAGACAGGACACAAGACATTCAGTTAGAAATCTGTCTGTTCAATTTATTTGTTTTTCATCATGAGTAGAAGACAAATTCATGCTGGGGTATTGAAATGGCTCACTTTGTAGTATTGGGAAGAATTGGGCATCCCAGGCCCAGCTTGTAGTGGTGCTGAGACGTACTGGCCCATGAGAGGCACACGGCTGCCGCTGCTGCTGGTGTTATAAGAAGGCGAGGGGGCGAATCTCTGTTGGGGGCCAGTAGGGTACTGGTTATGGTGTGCAGGCCCATACTGCTGAACTGGAAAACCCTGAGAGGAAAAAGGAAGTTTTAAGAAAGGAATTTGTGAGTTAAAGGTCTTACAAGTTATGAGTATTAATATTATTATTATTATTATTATTGTAGCTGCAGGCAGCAATGCACAGGGTCCAGTTTAGTCGCAGCAATTTGTTCTCCTGCCGGAGTTGAGCCGGTATCATGCGGTGGAAAAGCGTCAAGATAAGACCTTAACAGATAACAGACTACCAACACGAATTACAGTTTTCTGAGTTCCCATGAAACGCAGCATCACTTCCTACTGACCCAAATTACAATTTAAATATAAATTCTGAGGCCAATGTTTAAATGCAAAAGATATATTGCAAACCAAACCAGACCCCCAAACCAGAACCCATTCCTCCTTCCCACCTCTTCAGGGCTACATGATTTTCACTTATTCATTGCTTTGTTCAAAAACCAACAGCGTACGCTGTGGGCCAAATCATCAGCACATTCCAAATGTGTCAAAAAAACAAAAACGACAAAAAACACCAAAACCCACCATAAACCCCTACACCAAACCCACCCCTCCTTTCCACCTCTCCAGGGCAGCATGCTGGCCCCATCTCCTCGCATCTGCCCTGATCCTCCCTCGCAAATCCTCCTCCACCTTCCCCACAACCCCCTCCACCCCCCAATCCCTCCCCTGCCCAATGAGGTCCTGCCTGGCCCCCCACAAGCACTTCTTGAAAAGGCTCGTGAGCAGCCAGAGCAGGACTAAATTGGATGATGATGTCACAAGGCGGCCCGCTTCAGCACCCCTGGCACCTTCATTCGTCTAGTTCCGCTACATCAGCTCTGCTAAAACGGTTTTTCACTAATTACGCCTACAGATATAATGCGATGTGGATCAGACAGCCCACGTCATGTGTGGACAGCCCCGAATATGAATCTTATTCATTCGTGTCCATGGGTTCGACGGTTTCTTCGGGCTGGACCCCTAATAATAATAACATAAATAATAATAATAAATGATATATACATATATAATATATACATACATATAATATATATACTTTTATAAATATATTTAAAATATTATAAATACATACATATATAAAATATAAAACTGAATAAAACTTGTTTAATATGTATTCTCTATATATTTCTATTATATATTCTTCTTGAAGAATGGTGCAATATCCAACTATCCAACACAATTAAGGTCTTGTATAACACCAGTCTAAAAAAGGTTTTTGTCAAGCCCCTGTCCTTTCAATAATACAATAATAATCAGTTTGTATGAATGACTGTATAACCCAAGTCTTGACCCTTGACTGACCTCTGGGAGGAAAGCTTGTTTAACCCCTAGTTGTCCACTTGGATATATTCCATGCTGGGACATCATCCTCTGGGTCTGGGCAGGGTGAGGAGGGTATAAACCTCCAACAGGCGCTAGAGGTCCCGGTCTGGGGAGGGGAGGAACCCCTCCGCCCGGGTCCATCCCTGGAGGGGTGGCGCGGGGATGAGACAGGAATTGGCTGCTGTAAGCAGATGCTCCACCACCCATCTGGGAAGGAGGAGACAAAAAAATCATAGACATGCCAAGGACTTTTCAGGGATGAATAACAGTGTTCATATCATCAACATAACAGAGAGTTCCCATGCTGAGAGCTCTTACCTGACCATAGTTCATTTCATGGTTCTGTTTCTCTCGAATCGCTGCAACGGTTGCCGTGGCGGTAGCGGCGGCTGTAGCTGCTGCAGCAGCAACAGCAGCGGCTGCAGCTGCTTGGGTAAAGTCTGATGGACCACCACCTCCATTGTTTTCAGGGTAACTGTGGGGAGAGGGAAGGAGGGCAAATGGCACACCGGGTTCATATCTGAATTTAAGGCTTGGAAAATTATAAACTAGAATTATTAGAAATTAGAAAATTTCCCTGCAGCCTTCAATGAGTCAAGCGAGAACCTCTGTATACCTTCCGCTGTAGGACAGGGTTGGGTTGTATCCAGCGTTAGAACGTCCATAGACGCCTGGTTGGCCGTAGCCTTTAGAGACAGCGTCTCCATAGCTCTGCTGCCCCATGAACTGGGAGCCAATACTAAGGTTCCCGTCATGTGGCATCATGTGGTCACTAGAGCTCTCTCCTGGACCCATCGGTCCACCAAATGCCTACATGAGAGTCCAAGAAGAAAAGGGTATTGTGAATGTGAAGGTCATTGGCCTCATGAAGTCCAATCAAAATATTCAGAAAGCCAGTTAGGTAGGAGAAGTGAAGCATGACTGATGGATATAGAGCAATGGAAGGATCACATGAAAAAAGATCTTCATAGGAGAAAGCAAAGAAAACAAAGCCAATGGAGGGGGAGTGATACCTGTACGTGCTGTGTGTGGGATCGGTCACACCCCACACCCTGGTCAACCACGGTGAGAGAGCCTGTGTGCTTACTGGTGCCTGGTTGCCGGGAAAAAAAGGTGGTCATTTAGGAAAGGAGCCATCACTGCGGCAGATGAACATAGGATGGGATTGAAATAATCAGACTGAAGGTTCAAGACAGGTTAGATAACTGCACTCTATATTACAAACACTAGGCTATGGAAAGCAATAGAAGTGAACGGAGAGCAGAACAAAAGAAAACCTTTGTTCTCCACACAGCGACCGCAGACGCTATTATTTTCTGAATTACGTAATGTAATGAAATGTGATGTAATGTAATGTAATGTGATACAATGTAATGTAATGGGCAGGTAATGTGATATAATGCAATGTAATATAGTGTAATGTGACGTAATGTAATGGACTGGAATGGGATGTGATATAATGTAATGTAATGTATTGCAATGTAGCCAAATGCAACTTGCTCTATAAGGAACCAGGCAGGAGATTGGAGGTTGGGTTGGAGATTGGGTTTTGCAATATCACTCTCAGTCCGATATTCAATCAAGTTAGAACATGTAAAAATAATGTGCAAAACAAAGCCTGTTTCGTTTTAAAGGAGTGAATGTCTCTGCATAATAATTGTTTGATAAAAAAATTGTGATGTATTTGCACGAACCACTCACTTTAATGTGTGTGTGTGTGTCGCAGCTCTGATAGTTCTCAAATGAGGGGGAGGGGCACTTGAAGCTAATTTTAGCTCGCTGATTTGAAATGAAATTTTAAGGGGCAGACTTTTCCATACACATTCAGACACAGGGCTGTGCAATAAATGAAACGGATCATTCTGTGTCTGTGTTCGAAAGAGAGAGAGAGAAAAAAAAGGGGACTTTCCCAGGTTCCTTTCTGACATATTTTCCTCTATACTCATTCTTCATCCGTGGACTGTTGCTCTCGTATCCTCACATCTCCTCTCTGCTCGGTCTTTGGTTATTGTTAAGCTTGGTGTTTGTGTGTGGTGAAGGACCGAAAGCACAAAGTGTTCTGGCCCTGGAATAAACAGAACAGACTGTTCTCTCATCTCTCTCTCTCTCTCGCTCTTATGACAGTCTCCCATCCTATTATTCTCAGCTGTGTGCCTCTCTAAACATCCAATAATGTATCCTCAATCCAAAGTAACTGCAGAGCTGCAATAACTGTGCGAGATATTGCAATATTGTAATAATACTGTAATAACATTGTAATAATATAGTAATAACATAGTAATACCTGTTGACTGTACCGTTCTGGTATTCAGTGTTTACAGTCCTGTGTGGGAGCAAACAAAGAAACATTTACATCTCATACATTGCATTATTTGCGTGCAGGTGAGAAGAACAGGGTGATAAACTTTCCTTTTCTTTATAAATTATGCAAATTAAGCAAAAAAGTATGAAGAAAGATATGCATTTTCTACTCAAAGGTGACGCGCTTGTAGATTATTTTGACTGTAAAGAACCTGTTGTACATTTCCAATATAAAGTCAAACCAAACCCAGATCTCCATACAATTTCCATAGCTTTCTATAAACTTGTCTATAAACACAATGAGAAATGCAAATGAGAATGTAAATTACTCATATCGAATCAAATACACAAATGCGATTAATACACATGGAAACATGGTCTAAATGAAGTGTAGCTGGCGGAGCTAGTTCTGTCAGACAACTTGACGGCGCCACACGCTTCCACGCCCTCATGGGCTGGACTATTTAAGCAGCCAATCCCGCCTGCTCTGCTGCCTGCTTGCTTGCTGCCCTCCATCCACCTCCCCTGCATCCACCTGTTGTGCTCTACTCTTCTATCCAATGGGGGGATTCAAGCTCATCACTCCTACAGTATATTTCTATACTGGGCTTTGATGAATGTATTTTTTATTTATGTTTTTTTACCAAATTGTCAAATGTTTATGTATCCAGAAGGGCGACATTTTCTGCTGAGTGGTTATGCATGTGTATATCAGCTGGAAATATATGAGTAGTTCAATATTAATTAACAAATATTATTATATGTACACATATTAAAAAAATTCTGAGAAAATTCATTGCTGAAAATATAACAATGAAGAAAACGTTCATCCTTCAATGTTTTTTTGCAAATATATTCCATATATTCCATGAAACGAAAAGCATCCTACCATCCTACTCCCCATCGGATCAAATATAGGATTTGAAAGAATAATTATAAGTGAAAAAGATATTAATGTTGTTATTCCAAACACTGCTCTTCCCAACAAACCTAAAAATGTCATAACTATCACCAAACACTAAAGTTAGAGCCCCTTTCGCAACCATTCTTGCCCGTTTTGCATATAGCAGATAATAATTAAACTTAAAGGGACTATGTCGTTTTTTAAATGAATTTATTAAATTAATCGATTTGTCTTGCTAATGTGTGAACGGATTGTAACGTAACTAAAAAAGTGAGACCTTCCCCGACTTTCTCGGTTCCTGGAACAGCCTGTGGACTGATTTCCATGTAAAGGACTCGGGCCGTTTTTTGCGCGAAATTCCAAAGAAAGTGAGGTTTATGCTCCCGAGTGCTCTGGACGCGATGGATCTAGACCTACAACCAATCAGAGCAACGAAACACGCGACGTAGCGCTGATCGACACATGCAAGTTGGGCGGAGCTTGGTTGTGGCTCGTCCGTTTTCAAGCAGGAAAAAATGGCGGCTCGTCACAAACCTTCCCATATTACAGCTAAACAGTTAACTAAAATATGTTTCTGAAAACATTTGAGGCGGGAAATAGGCGACGCAGTAACTGAATCTTGAATCATATTAGATCAGCGCTGCCTAGTTTGACAGTTTGATCTAAGTTTCTGGTGCATTGCGCAGGACGCTCACTACTACTTTTATTGATCGTATAACTTTTATTGATCGTCTAGGTCACCAACTCAGTGAGCGCCCTCGCCAAGTCCATCTACGAGAGGATGTTCCTGTGGATGGTCATCCGCATTAACCAGATGTTGGACACCAAGCAGCCGAGAAACTTCTTCATTGGCGTGCTCGATATCGCCGGATTTGAGATCTTTGATGTAGGTTTTTGTTTTAATCTAGTCTTATTTGTTAATGGCATAGAAGTTGTGGCATCAAATCATCAGACTTAAAAGATATTGACCTACCTCCCTTACATTTGTGACAGTACAATAGCATGGAGCAACTGTGTATCAACTTCACCAATGAGAAACTGCAACAGTTTTTCAACCACCACATGTTCGTCCTGGAACAAGAAGAGTACAAAAAGGAGGGTATTATCTGGGAGTTCATTGACTTTGGCATGGACTTGGCCGCCTGCATTGAGCTTATTGAAAGGGTAACAATCCTTGAAATAAATACCAT
The DNA here is from genome assembly GCA_900302355.1 of Cyttopsis rosea. Lineage (NCBI taxonomy): Eukaryota > Metazoa > Chordata > Actinopteri > Zeiformes > Parazenidae > Cyttopsis > Cyttopsis rosea. Next base: position 11,243 of record OMKR01111571.1, on the reverse strand, counting down.
TTCTGATTTGATTGATTTACATATTTACAGCTATTTTCTCTCTCTGTGATTTTGTTTCAGCCAATGGGCATCTTCTCCATCCTTGAAGAGGAGTGTATGTTTCCCAAGGCATCAGACGCCACTTTCAAGAACAAGCTGTACGACCAACACATGGGAAAGTGCAACGCTTTCCAGAAACCGAAGCCCGTCAAAGGCAAGGCCGAGGCCCACTTCGCCCTGGTCCACTATGCCGGAACAGTAGACTACAACATTTCTGGCTGGTTGGACAAGAACAAAGACCCTCTGAATGAGTCTGTGATCCAACTGTACCAAAAGGCTTCATGTAAACTTATGGTTGTTCTCTACGCCACCTCAGCCGCCGCTGAAGGTAACACCAGAGACTGGCGATAGCTCTTCGTTACATATGTCAAGCATCCACCCACATATAGCTTAGTCTTTCTGACTGCCATATGGAATTGTGTTGTCTTTGTGTAGCAGAGACTAGCAAAAAGGCCGGTAAAAAGAAGGGAGGTTCCATGCAGACGGTGTCCTCACAGTTCAGAGTGAGCCTGAAACAATTCAGTTCAAATTTATGGATTTTACGGATGTTTTTTGCTCTGCCTATATAGCTCACTGTTTTTCCATCTCTTCTTTATAGGAAAATCTCGGCAAACTGATGACCAACCTGAGGAGCACTCACCCTCACTTTGTGCGCTGTTTGATCCCCAACGAGTCCAAGACTCCAGGTTACAATAGAAGTCACAATGTTTCTATTTATCTCAATCTTTTAAATTCAATCTCTTCCTTGGCTGATTGTTTTTTAATTGATTTCTAGGTCTGATGGAAAACCACCTGGTTATCCATCAGCTGAGGTGTAACGGCGTGCTGGAGGGCATCAGAATCTGTAGAAAGGGATTTCCCAGTAGAATCCTCTATGCCGATTTTAAGCAAAGGTACAAACTCATGTTTCTAGTTTTGAATTTGTGGTATTCAATAGCTTTTCGATTTTATTTCAAACATCAACCAAAACATGAATGCAGTATTAATGCGTCTTTCGATTAAGGTACAAAGTACTGAATGCTAGCGTCATCCCGGATGGTCAGTTCATTGACAACAAGAAGGCTTCCGAGAAACTCCTTGGCTCAATCGATGTTGATCATGAACAGTACAAATTTGGGCATACTAAGGTGGGCCATGTTGTTTTTGATCTATGTATGAATCTTTATTTATATAGAAGTAATTTGTATTTCTGACAGACAACTCTTAGATTTACTTTTAAATTATCTTTATTATGCATCGCTGAGATTTGACATCTGGCCTCTACTGCCCATCACTCCCGGCAAGGTGTACAGGAAACATAGGCATATTTAGTGAGCTAGAAATATAGGAGTGATGAGATCGAAGCAGGTAGGGCAGGAGGGATTGGCTGCTTAAACAGGCCGGCCCATGAGGGCGTGGAAGCGTGTGGCACCCTCGAGTTGTCTGACAGAACTAGCTCTGCAAACTACGCATCATTTATATAAGTAACAAGGTAACAACAGAAGTCATATATTTTTCTCTGCTGTCTCAGGTGTTTTTTAAGGCAGGTCTTCTGGGTGTGCTGGAGGAGATGAGAGATGAGAGATTGGCCTCACTCGTTTCCATGATTCAGGCCATCTGTCGTGGATATATCATGAGGAGTTTGTTTTCGAAGATGACGGAAAGGACGTAAGTATTGAAGTTTTTACTGGACTTTAATATTTGTAACCCACAGAAGACAATCCACAAATGTGTAGCATGATCTACAAATATGTCACTATCCGCAAACATCCGCACTACAACTAAATACTACGACTAATAATATTTAAAGTCCAATAAAAACTTCCATATGTAAGGACCATCTCCTGACAATTTTTGGAGATTGTCAGATTACAGATTGTAGATGACAGATAAAGAAACCCCTATACAGATCAGTGCCTTAAGCTTATTTTTACTCTTTCCCAATCAGAGACTGTATTCTTACCATCCAGTACAATATCCGCTCATTCATGAATGTGAAGCACTGGCCGTGGATGAAGGTGTACTACAAGATCAAACCCCTATTAAAGAGTGCCGAAACGGAGAAGGAGCTCTCGGTCATGAAAGAAGACTTTGAGAAATGCAAAGCAACCTTGGCCAAGACAGAAGCCCGTAAGAAGGAGCTTGAAGAAAAGCTGGTGACTACTCTCCAAGAAACGAGTGAACTTCAACTCCAAATCGCATCTGTGAGTTCACAGAAGATCTGTAAACCTCTACTTTGCGAGCTTTTGAGAGAACCATTACCAATTTTACTCTTTTACTCCAAGGAATCGGAGAATCTCAATGATGCCGAGGAGAGATGCGAGGGACTGATTAAGAGCAAGATCCAGCTCGAGGCCAAATTGAAAGAGACGAGCGAGAGGCTGGAGGATGAGGAGGAAGTCAACGGCGAGCTGACGGCCAAGAAGAGGAAGCTTGAGGACGAATGCTCCGAGCTCAAGAAGGACATCGATGACCTGGAGCTCACTCTGGCTAAAGTGGAGAAAGAGAAACATGCCACTGAAAACAAGGTATACAATAAAAAACAAATGGTTTTAGCCAACAGGAAAAAAATTCCTCATGCTTTTGGCTCATATACTGTAATTACTCAATTACTCAGGTTAAAAACCTGACAGAGGAGATGGCTACTCAGGATGAGGGCATTGCTAAGCTTTCCAAGGACAAGAAAGCCCTCCAAGAGGCCCACCAGCAGACTCTGGATGACCTGCAGGTAGAAGAGGACAAAGTCAACTGTCTGACCAAGGCCAAGACCAAGCTGGAGCAGCAAGTAGATGACGTGAGTTATGAAAAGAAAATGTGACATAGAATAATCTGGTGTATAAATATTAAAAAAATAAGCAGCACTGTGTCAAAAGTGCTTTTAAGAACTTGTGTTTTCTTTTCTGTCTTCCAGCTGGAGGGTTCTCTGGAACAAGAAAAGAAGATGCGCATGGACCTTGAGAGAGGTAAAAGAAAGCTAGAGGGCGATCTGAAGCTGGCCCAGGAGTCCGTCATGGATCTGGAGAATGACAAACAGCAATCTGAGGAAAAACTCAAGAAGTAGGAAACATTAAATTTGGTTACCACTTGATATGCCTTATTGTTATGCACTGTTAATCCTTGTTTGTTTATATGGCATTGATTAGGAAAGACTTTGAGACCAGCCAGTTGACGAGTAAAATAGAAGATGAGCAATCTATGGGAGGTCAGCTGCAGAAGAAGATCAAAGAGCTGCAGGTACAAATACCACCTCCATGTATTATGCACTATTATCGATTATGATATAACAGATGAACCCGGTTCAATTTTGCCATGGCGCAGGCCCGTATCGAGGAACTGGAGGAAGAGATCGAGGCCGAGCGTGCTGCTCGCGCCAAGGTCGAGAAGCAGAGGGCCGACATCGCCAGGGAACTGGAGGAGATCAGCGAGAGGCTGGAGGAGGCCGGCGGCGCCACGGCCACTCAGATCGAGATGAACAAGAAGCGCGAGACTGAGTTCCAGAAGCTGCGTCGCGACCTGGAGGAGTCCACGCTGCAGCACGAAGCCACCGCCGCCGCCCTACGCAAGAAACAGGCGGACAGCGTCGCCGAGCTGGGCGAGCAGATCGACAACCTCCAGCGTGTCAAGCAGAAGCTGGAGAAGGAGAAGAGCGAGTACAAGATGGAGATCGACGACCTCTCCAGCAACACGGAGGCCATTGCCAAAGCCAAGGTGGGTGTAGTTACTTTTTAGAAATTCGCGAATGAACGACTCTTTTGCCGAAGTGACGCATGACTCTTGAGTCATGTAAAAGGTTTGTTCGCTACAAATTAATCATTTGCGAGCCTTGCATCACTAAGTGGGTGGGTGGGTGATGGGCGGGGGCACACTTGAGTAATAAATATTTGCGTTCCTAAACTCAAGGAAGTATTTCTTAGTTTACCTTTAACTTACAGGGCAACCTGGAGAAAATGTGTCGGACCTTGGAGGACCAGCTGAACGAGCTGAAAGATAAGAGTAACGAAAACGTTCGCCAGATCAATGACATGACTGCTCAAAGGTCCAGACTCATAACGGAAAATGGTAACACAAAGCGGAAAAATGCATTCAGTCGCCTCAGCAACGTTTGGTGGACAATAATATACGTTCTTTATATGAAATATCTCACCCTATAGGGGAATATAGTCGTCAACTGGAGGAAAAGGAGTCTCTAGTGTCTCAGCTGACGAGAGGCAAGGCGGCTTTCACTCAGCAGATCGATGAAATGAAGAGGCACATCGAGGAAGAGATCAAGGTACAAGGTTTTCTCAAAGTGTTGTTAAGACTTGAATAAAAGCTGGCTCCGTCCTGTCCTAATCCATTTAGAATCACAATTCTTTGACCGGCAGGCGAAGAACGCCCTAGCTCACAGCCTCCAGTCAACCCGTCACGACTGTGACCTCCTGAGGGAGCAGTTTGAGGAGGAGCAGGAGGCCAAGGCCGAGCTGCAGCGCGGAATGTCCAAGGCCAACGGAGAGGTGGCTCAGTGGCGAGCCAAATACGAGACAGACGCCATCCAGCGCACCGAGGAACTGGAGGAGGCCAAGTGATTGCTTTAGACGCATGGATACATATTTACATAAACCGACATAAAAAGCAAACCTTGTTTTTTTTAACTCCATATTCCCTAACAGGAAGAAATTAGCCCAGCGCCTGCAGGAAGCTGAGGAGCAGATCGAGGCGGGAAATGCTAAGTGTGCTTCTCTGGATAAGACCAAGCAAAGACTTCAAGGAGAGGTCGTATTCTTTCTTGTGAATTTGACCTGTCACTTATGAATATCACAATTTTGCACTCATGATTCTCCATGATTCATGACTATATTTATGTCAATAATATCGTAGGTAGAGGATCTGATGATTGACGTCGACAGAGCTAATGGAATGGCTGCCAACCTGGACAAGAAGCAACGGAACTTTGATAAAGTAAACGACTGTACATTCAAATTAGATCTTTATAAACAAAATTATTAGGATTCATTTATTTAAAAACATAAACAAATTTCAAAAATAACTTATAAATCACCCAGATCCTCAGCGAGTGGAAGCAGAAGTACGAGGAGAGCCAGGCCGAGCTGGATGGAGCCCAGAAAGAAACCCGATCCCTTAGCACGGAGCTCTTCAAAATGAAGAACTCCTATGAGGAGTCTCTGGACCAGCTGGAGACCATGAAAAGGGAGAACAAGAACCTGCAACGTGAGTTTGGCGCCAGGCGAAGGTTTACATTAACGTCTTCATTTTTATTGGTTCCTTGAACTTTCTTTTATGTTTCTAAGCACAGAGGAGATTTCTGACCTGACCGAACAAATCGGGGAGACCGGGAAGAGCATCCATGAGCTGGAAAAAGTCAAGAAGAGTCTGGAGACAGAAAAGACAGAGATGCAGACTGCCCTAGAGGAGGCAGAGGTAAAAACGTTGCTCTACGTTCGTTAGCACAGGCGGGATTGAAAAGAGTTATTTTTTGTAAATATTCACGTCTGCTCTCGAAGGGAACACTTGAACATGAAGAATCCAAGATTCTGCGTGTGCAACTGGAGCTAAACCAGGTGAAGGGCGAGATTGAACGGAAGCTGTCGGAGAAGGATGAGGAGACGGAGCAGATCAAGAGGAACAGCCAGAGGGTGATCGACTCCATGCAGTGCACCCTGGACTCTGAGGTCCGGAGCAGGAATGACGCACTGAGGATCAAGAAGAAGATGGATGGAGACCTGAACGAGATGGAGATCCAGCTGAGCCACGCCAACCGCCAGGCTGCCGAGGCCCAGAAGCAGCTGAGGAACGTCCAGGGACAGCTCAAAGTAAAAAAGAATGAGTCCATAATGTTCCTCTATAGAAAATGGAAGATTTTGGTGAAGAACTTACTTCTTGAGTTGTCCGTTTTTCCAGGATTCCCAGTTGCACCTTGACGACACGATCCGCGCATCGGAGGACATTAAAGAGCAGGCTGCCATGGTGGAACGCAGGAACGGACTGATGATGGCGGAAATTGAGGAGCTGAGGTTGGCGCTCGAGCAGACGGAGAGAGGCCGCAAAGTGGCCGAGCAGGAACTGGTGGACGCCAGCCAGAGAGTAGGGCTCTTGCATTCTCAGGTAGGTTCGCGTTGAAACCCAATTAAAAGCACCAAGTCACACAAAACAACCCCCCGCAGAGGACATTCAGTTCATTGTTTTCCTTGATCAGAGTTCAAGTCTCCTGAACACCAAGAAGAAGCTGGAGTCCGACCTGGTGCACATCCAAAGCGAAGTTGAAGATGCCGTCCAGGAGGCCAGAAACGCAGAGGAGAAGGCCAAGAAAGCCATTACCGATGTAATCTTCATAATAATCAATTACTTTACATAAGATAATTATTATCTTTCAAGTGCATATTAACATCACTGATATTACAGGCAGCCATGATGGCCGAGGAGCTGAAGAAGGAGCAGGACACCAGCGCTCACCTGGAGAGGATGAAGAAGAACCTGGAGGTGACTGTGAAGGACCTGCAGCACCGCCTGGACGAGGCCGAGAACCTGGCTATGAAGGGCGGCAAGAAGCAGCTCCAGAAACTGGAGAACAAAGTAAGACCGATATCAAGACGACCCCAGATGCGACGTTGACTTTGCGTTCGTCTACACCAGGGAACAGCGGCTTCATCGCGTGTGCATCTCCTTCCACAGGTGCGCGAGCTGGAAGGTGAGGTGGAGGCCGAGCAGAAGAGGGGCGGAGATGCCATCAAAGGCGTCCGCAAATATGAACGCAGAGTCAAGGATCTCACTTACCAGGTCAGGAGAACAACTGGAATATAACAATTGGAATTTCTGATTGAAATGATTTCTATTGTCTTTGCAAATGTTTTCTTCGCCAGGGTGAAGAGGATAAGAAGAACATGGCTAGACTCCAAGACCTAGTTGACAAGCTGCAGCTTAAGGTCAAGGCTTACAAGAGGCAGGCTGAGGAGTCGGTAGGTAACCTGGTTGTATTTTGGTCTGACGCTGTTACATACACTACATGACATGTTATTACATATTCCGTACTCCCCATAACTGCGCTATTGTGTCTTGCGTGTTTTACAGGATGAACAAGCGAATGCCTACATGGCCAAGTTGAGGAAGGTTCAGCATGAGTTGGAGGAGGCTGAGGAGCGCGCCGACATTGCAGAAACCCAGGTCAACAAAATCCGAACCAAGAGTCGGGAATCTGGAAAGGTATTGTTTTTCCTGAAAATGTCAATTCATTTTGATAAATACTTAACACCGGTAGATACTTCTGTGTAGCTATGAGGCTGCTAACATTTACATCTTTATTTGCAGCCCGTGGACGCAGAGTGAGTCGACTCCAAAAACTTTCCCTGTGCTTCATATAATATGATGGTCACAGTGAAATTGTGTTAATAAAGAAATATTAACTTTTTTTATGATTTGTGGAGTTAAATGTCACATATTATACCCCTTTTCCACTGCACAAAAAAACAGCTAACATCCTGCTTTTGACTTGACAGTGGGAAAGGTTACAATCGGCATTCATTCCCGGGACAAATGACTCTGCTGTAGTCACAGGTTTTAATCAGCTCCAGCTCTGATCGGCTGTGATGGAAACAGGACACCCGGGTAGACACACAAATTTTGCCTCTTTACTGAGATCTTGTTCATCAGATCTTGATGAACGAAATATTCAAGTTGAAAATCTTTACTGATGTACATTGTATAATTTGTTGAGAACAAAATGACGTAACAACGGTCAATGGAAACCAAAATCATCAACCCATTGAGGGCTGGATTCAAAATCACACCGAAAATCAAAGTTGAAATCACAGGCTGATCCAACTTGTGTGAATTTTATCACGACAACTCATAATGTGACTCAGTAGTGTGTATGGCCCCCGCGTGCATGTATGCACTCCCGACAACATCTGGGCATGTTCCTGATGAGCCTGCGGATGGTGTCCTGGGGGATCTCCTCCCAGACCTGGATCAGGGCATCAGTGAGCTCCTGGACAGTCTGTGTCGGATGCACAGATACATAACGTCCTATAGGTGCTCAATTGGATTTAGGTCAGGCAAACGAGAGGGCCAGTCAATGGCATCGATGCCTTCGTCATCCAGGAACTGCCTACACACTCACAATGCCTGGCCACATGAGGCCGGGCATTGTCCTGCACCAGAATTAACCCAGGGCCCACTGCACCAGCGTGAGGTCTGACAATCGCTCTGAGGATTTCATCCCGGTACCCAACAGCAGTCAGGGTACCATTGGCTGCTGGAGGCTAACCCTCCAAGGATATGCCTCCCCACATCATCACTGACACACCATCAAACCGGTCATGTTGGATGATGTTACAGGCAGCATAATGTTCACCACGGTGTCTCCAGACTCTTTGACTCTTTCACACATCACATGTGCTCAGTGTGAACCTGCTCTCATCTGTGAAGAGAACTGGGCGCAAATGGGGGACATGCCAATTCTGGTGTTCTCTGGCGAATGCCAATCGAGCTGCACGGTGCTGGGCTGCGAGCACAGGTCCCACTATAGGACGTCGGGCCCTCATGCCACCCTCATGGAGTCTGTTTCTGACAGTTTGGTCAGAAACATGCACACCAGTATCCTGCTGGAGGTCATTTTGTAGGGCTCTGGCAGTGCTCCTCCTGTTCCTCCGCACAAAGGAGCAGATACCGGTCCTGCTGCTGGGTTGATGTTCAGCTCTCCTCGTGTAACGGCCGGTCTCCTGGTATCTCGTCCATGCTCTTGAGACTGTGCTGGGAGACACAGCAAACCTTCTTGCGACCGCACGTATGGATGTGCCATCCTGGAGGAGCTGGACTACCTGTGCAACCTGATTGGGCTGCAGGTACCGCCTCATGCTACCAGTAGTGACAAGGACACTAGCAGAACACAAAACTAGAGAAGAATCAGTCAGGAAGGATAAGGAGAGAGCAACTGTCTGTGACCACCACATGCAAAACCATTCCTATTTCGGGGGTTGTCTTGCTTTTGCCTCCATTGCACTTGTTGTCAATTTCATTTGCACCAAAGCAGGTGAAATTGATTCACAATCACTTGTGCTTCCTAAATGGACAGATTGATATCCCTGAAGTATCACTGATTTGTTGTTATACTGTGATGATGAAGTGTTCCCTTAATTTTTTTGAGCAGTGTACATTCACCTATTCAATGGACGTACACAGTATTTATGACACTTTGCGTCCTCCTACCTCCACCACTTCAGAGTCTTCGAGCCAGTTTCTGAGGATCGTCTGAATCAGTGTGAACACTTGCTGTAACACAACCACAACCTGAAGCAAAACACAAGAGATTCCTCTCACTTTTTAAATAAATTACACACAAAAATACACACAAAACTCAAAAAGCATCTTAAAAAATAAAGGAAAATAAATGATAGATGAGGCCCAGTGAGAAATAAATGAACACACATTAAAGAAATAGGGTCTGTGCTAAAAATGCAATGACTACTGCCTTGCGGGTCCATAACCTGCTCTCACCGGGTTGTGAGTACCCTGGGAGGGCGTCTGTCGGGCCGGTCGTTCCTCTGGACCCTCTGGCTGCCTGTTGATGTCCAGAGTGGTGAACAGACTGGACAGCATTCCCAGGATGTGGATAATGGACAGCTTGTTGGCGGGCCTGGGCTGAGAGAGAGAGGCACGATATGCATAGTATATTGTTTGGCAAATTTATTATTATTATTATTTCTAAATATTATCTCATATATATTCAAATAAAATATATATTTTAAATTATATATTGTCTATATTATCTAACAACAAAAAAAGATAATATAAGAACAATAGGGTTTCAGACCTACAGGCTTGAATCCCTAATTATAATATATATAAAGAACGATACACTATGTCACTATGAGTGTAAGGCATGGGGACACCCTGAATGGGACACCATTCCATTCCATCCAGATAAGGTCTCACACACACACACACACACCAAGAGTCAATTTAGAATCCCTATTCAGGGGAACCTGTTGGTCTCTGGAAGTGAAACCCAGACAATATGGAATCAAAAATGTCTTAATTAATCTTCATGGCCTTGGACTCACCTCTTGCTGAGCCAGTGTGTCCAGCCTTTGGATGTGAGGCGTGATGAAGGCCTGGAGGCTGCCCAGGATCTCCTCTACGGGCAGGGAGGACAGAAGGAAGCCGATGGCCTGCATCAGCCACATGCACTGGCTGCTCTGCACACACACACAGAAACATGCACGCATACAGATACAGACATTGAAATCGTGTTATGAAATCATAGATAGTCCTGTAAATCAAAGGCTGGTACACTTGAGTTTCCAGATCAAAGTCGTCAAAGGCGGCATACAGACCTTGTGAATTTCTTTAACCAGTACATCCTAGAAACAAAAATAGACAGAGACAGAGTAAAAAAAAGAAACATGTTTAACATGATTCACGAGTCTCCTTTCTCCATGTCCACATGGATCCCTATGAGACCGGACCTGCGACACTGCCAGGATGTCGTGCACGAAGGGACCCAGGTCGTGGCGACACTCCCGGCAGATCCTCTTCAACGTGGACACGCTGGACACAGAGAGCTCGGGTTTCACCAGGCCCTGGAGCACCATGGGTAATATGCTGCCAACCATGACAGGGTGGTCCGCCAGCCACTCCGCCAGAGATCCTTGAGGACACCACATGGAAGATTTCAAGTTCACTGGGGGGGTTTTCTTTTAAAAAGAAAAGGAATGTTAAACGTACCAGTGGACAAACCAAACCTGAGTCAATCCGAAATCAATTGCAGGTTAAAGTTAGGGTTAGATTCGATAGATGCATTATTTTTCCAACTCCGGCTTCCCATTGTGTTTAAATGCTGTCCAATGGGGCAAATGCTTCAGCCTTAAAACACATTGAATCTCTGTCTCTAGTCGCTTACGGCAGCGGGAGCGGATGTTGCCAAAAGAGCTGTTTTTTTTTAAGTGCAAAAGAGTCAACAAAACCCTGAAAATCTGGCAATATCTGGCAATACTGTGAGTTTCCTGTGAGTTTTTTTTAAGGCTGAAATGTTTGCCCCAGTGGACTGCATTTAAACCCAGAGAAAGGCTGCAGCAGAGTGGATTTTCAATATCGTTTTTTAGGTTTTTCAAGTTTTTCAATAGTAAAGCGCTCAGCGAGGTTGTTTTGTGAACAGTTATAAATGATGGGAACCAACATTATAATAAGGCCTGGGTTGAAAAATTGCAATCCTGCATTTTAAAGTAAATACT
>OMKR01111568.1:0-11929 GCA_900302355.1 Cyttopsis rosea | reverse complement strand
CTATCTGTCTATCTATCTGTCTGTCTATCTATCTATCTGTCTGTCTGTCTGTCTGTCTGTCTATCTATCTGTCTATCTATCTATCTGTCTGTCTATCTATCTATCTGTCTGTCTGTCTGTCTGTCTATCTATCTATCTGTCTGTCTATCTATCTATCTATCTATCTGTCTGTCTGTCTATCTATCTGTCTATCTATCTGTCTGTCTATCTATCTATCTATCTATCTATCTATCTCTGTCTGTCTGTCTGTCTATCTGTCTGTCTATCTGTCTATCTGTCTGTCTGTCTGTGTGTGTGTGTGTGTCTGTGTGTGTATGTGTGTGTGTTGGGGGGGTGGGTGCAGACAGAAATAATAGTCTGTCTCTTTAAAATGTAATCTAGTCCATACAAGCTATTCTAAATAGCAAACTTACTGATAGCCTTGGCTCAGTGTTCCAGAAAATGAATTGACCAGGGAGTTTCCATGGCAAAATGGGTCATATTTTCACCACTTCATTTTAAACAGAGTTCATAGAATGAAGAAGTAAATTAAGATATTCAATAAGTGTAATATCTGATAGCCTAAGTGGATTAGGATATTATGTAAATAATAACAATAAATATGCAATAAATACAAATGTTCCCGTATGTAAATTCTAATTCATCATAAATTAATTATCAGTAAATAAATCACTTCAGCAGTTCTCAAGTGAGATCAATTTGAGCAATGGTCAAATGGAAAAGAGTAACCACGCAACCCAGCAAACAATCCCCACCAAGGGAGGAGAGGAGAAGCTGCTTATTAAGACAAAATGCAGTGTCGGTCGGATTAGACTCATTTCATGGGGAGCGTCTTGGGAGAACGCTCATAAAACCTGTCTGATGTTTGATCAGCCAAAACTATATGCACAAACAGACTACGGAGAGAAGAAAAGAAGGACGCAGTCATGTTTAAACAGGCAAACAACAATAAAACGTACAAGGAAATATTCACACATATTGGTTGAATATCTGTTTGCTAATGTCAGTACCATATTAGTCCAAATGACCCAAAACAATTATTACCGTCATGCATCGAGTCATTTTTGCAAGTCCAAGAAACCCAACTTTTCTGTTTGCTGTTGGTACATCAAGTGGGAACCCTGCACGCTCTGCTTGTGCCCATAGAGCATCCAAGCACGACATTTTAATTGACCGTGGTATGGTCAGCACAAGTGAAGGTAATGACCGTTCTGCGGGGTGGATCCGTTTGCCGGGTGCATTCACCTGTACATTTAGGGGTTTAAAAGCACAACGATGGACAGAATCACAGCAGAAGTCAACTTGAAGCGCTGGTGAGGTGGTCATATAAAATTCACTCTCACACTGAAACAAAATATCTGCTCATCGCAAAGTCAAAACAAATTGTTTCGCCATGCAGAATGCGATGCAATGTCGGAGGTTCTCACTGTAGAAGCTATTTTGTTTGGGCTGCTGGTCTTTTCTGGTATCCTGGGAAACATCCTGGTCATCCATGTGGTGAGGCAAATCGTTGAATCCAATCTGATGCTATATTTAAAGGATTATATCAAGTGATTTTAGGATGCGAGCACATTTCACACAGTAACTGTCTCCTCCTCCACAGGTGTTTCAGTCAGCCGTCGAGAGTCCATCTCGGCGACTTCCTCCCTCTGACACCATTCTGGTGCACTTGTCGCTGGCCAACCTGCTGACCTCTCTGTTCCGCACGGTGCCCATCTTCGTCTCTGATCTGGGCCTGGATGTGTCCCTGGCTCCAGGGTGGTGCAGACTCTTCATGCTGCTGTGGGTGTGGTGGCGAGCTGTGGGCTGCTGGGTGACGCTGGCCCTCAGTGCCTTTCACTGTGCCACGCTGAGGCGTCAGCACGTGGCCTTTGGACCTCTGGCTCAGCAGAGGGAAAGACGAAAAGTGTGGATAATTTTGGGACTGGTTTGGGGGGTCAATCTGGTTTTCTCTATACCAGCTCTGGTCTACACTACACACGTTCACGGTAACGCCACCGTGGAGCTGATGGTCATCAGCTGCACCACCAGGCCTCTGCTCGGCTGTGTCTGGGAATTTCCCTCATCGGAACAAGGCTCTGCCTTTGCCTCGACCTCGTTGGCGCTCAATGAGGTGGCGCCACTCATGCTGATGATTTGCACCAATCTAGCCACTCTGCACGCTCTGGCCAAGCACATCCGGGCTGTGACATCTGGATCAGAGTCTGGAGGGAACCACGGGGAGCTGGACAAACATGTGGCAAGCGAGCGCAAGGCAGGTCATGTGATCATGTCTCTGGTGTCTCTCTTTGTTGTGTGTTGGGCACTGCAGGTGGCTGCGGTGACGTACTACAACCACGATGGAGGACACCATGCCGAGGGGCTGCTGACGGTGTCCCACTTCTCTGCCTCTCTATTCGTGGGATTCAGTCCCATGGTCGTAGCTCTAGGACACGGCAAGCTAAGGAGACGGATCATGTCTAAGATCATAGCGTGTTCTCATGTGGTCAAATGTCATCAAAAGGACACAGAACTGGAAAGCAGTGCCACAGAGACTGAACAGAAGAAGGGAAAACAAACAGTTTTTGTCGTACAAAAAGAAAGAGAAGCCTCTAAAAAGGAAGGGAAATAGATATCTATCTCTTCTATCTCATATTTTCCTTGAATCAAATTGTTTGTTGTGATACCACAACCAGAAAAAGTGCAAAGTATTAAGTGACATTTTAGATAATTTAAGTAAAACAAAAAAATATATAAAAGTAAACTTTAGTGATTCTTTGAGCCAGTCTGTTGTGTGGGTCTGAAGACATCATAACTCCATATGTATTTATGGATATATGGATGTATTTTCCACATAGATGCATCTTTGCTTTCTTTTGTTGTACATGTATTTTTTTTTAATGTTTCAATAAAGCTGCTGTTTAATCATTTATTTTTTATGTTTAAACGCACACTAACTAAATGAAACAAACTTAAATTAGAATTCCAATAGGTTTTCACGATACAGTTCTCGTGTATTTGGTCAGAGGAGCAACTATATGCAGATATTTTGTGACAAATTTGAAGATGGAAGGACAAGGTCTACAGTGTCCTGTAATGCTAATTAAGACTTGTAATAGTCGATATTTTATTAGAAAAATCGGATATCGATTAACTTTTAGGCATCCGCTTTGCAGAAACAGTATCTAAGACACATATTTTTCCCAAATAAAGCTAGATTCAGTTTTTGAATGATACCAAGACATTGGATGGAAAATGAATGCAAAACATATAAAAAAGTAAACTCAAATTCATTATTGCGCGAATATACTGTATATTTTAAATTGAAAAAACGCAGAATTTTGACTCCTCTGTACTTGAATTGGCCATTGTTTGAGCGGTGCTACTTCTCATAACTGCTTTGTTGCATTTTAATGTTACACAATGACACATGCTCACAGTTCAAACAATTCTATATTTGTAACTTCAGTGAGATAGAGCAATGCCTTTAAAGTGAAAAAATGCCATGAAAGTATTGTGTGGAAAGAACCTCTAATATTGGAAAATATGATTGGACACAGCAATAATATATCGCAACATGGCCCACTTAGTATGAAGCGTTAGAAGCGGAGATGGGTGGCTGTCAGTGAGTGAGAATGGACTTCATGAAAGAGCGCAAGCGGCGGTGACCGACTGCGAGGACAATGGGTGACATGGCAATGAAGATGATATTGGCAAAGCGAGCAATAATCAGAAGATACTCCGCCGAGGAACCTTTGTCATAGTTGAAATAGTTGACAGAAATGATGCTGGTTCCCCAGGATGCGATGAAGAGCATGATGAGCGCAAGGATCACCTGCAGGGGCAACACAGGGAGGCAGAGAGAGTAATGGAGTTAATACAACATCAACATGCTTTCTTGAATGAAGTTTGCTCGACACGACGCCAACAAACAATTTACACAAGATTGCAGTTCTAGGATACTAATTATATTGACACAACTACAGTGTACGACACCTCACCTCACCCCAACTCACCTTGGCCGCTCGTCGTTCAGCAGGAACCCGTTTGACGATGGGTGCGTCCGTCACCAGACTGCGGCCCCTGCTGTGGGCGTAGAGCGTGTAGAGGGAGCCCAGGTTGGTGATCGCCATCAGGACGATGGGGATCACCTCGTGGATCACCATGGAGGTGGTCGCGTATGCCAGGCCACTGTAGGTGGAAGGGAAGTTCCATATACAGCCCAAGAGCGGCCGCGTGGTGCTGCTCACCAGCATCAAGGACTGGGAAGAGAAAGAGGAGAGGAAGATTACAGCAGGTCATTTAAATGTCTTGCAATTTAAGCACTTTTATATTCTATATCTACTCCCATTGAGCTGAACAAGCTGTTGGTGGGTTTGGTGGGTTGCATGTTGCACATGTTTTTGCACATCCCCATCCCCTCCTATCTCACTGAATAAGGTTTCACTAAAGCTAGATGGAGTCTAGGGCGGGGTTTATGCAAAAGTTGGGTCAAAGAAGACTTTGACTGTGATGGAACATAAGCACAATCTGACTTTGCCCAAACAACACTGAACCAAAATATAAACACAACACTTTTGTTTTTGCTCCAAATTTGCATGAGTTGAAGTAAGTAATCCAGGATTCTTTCTAGTCCCACAAAGAGTTTATGTCGTTCAAATTTGGCCCAAAGAAAACCACATTTATTTTGTTACATTTTGTTTAATTACATTATTTGATAATCCATCTACTGGACAGGTGTGGCATGTCAAGACGCTGATTAAACTGCATGATCAATGCATAGTTGTTCCTTATGAAGGGGACAATAAAAGGCCACTCCAAAATGTGCAAAATGCGGCCGTGGATATTGATGGATATGCTGTGTGAAGTTGCTGGATATTAGCAGGAATTGGAATGCGCTGTCGTAAACGCCGATCCAGAGCATCCCAAACATGCTCAATGGGTGACATGTCTGGTGAGTATGCAGGCCATGCAAGAACTGGGATGTTTTCAGCTTCCAGGAACTGTGTACAGATCCTTGCAACATGGGGCTGTGCATTATCATGCTGCAACATGTGGTGATGGCAGTGGATGAATGGCACGACAATGGGCCTCAGGATCTCGTCACGGTATTTCTGTGCATTCAAATTGCCATCAATAAAATGCACCTGTGTTCGTTGTCCGTAGCTTATGTCTGCCCATACCATAACCCCACCCCCACCATGGGGCACTCACAATGTTCACAACATTGACATCAGCAAACCGCTCACCCACACAACGCCATACACGCTGTCTGCCATCTGCCCGGTACAGGGAGAACCGGGATTCATCCGTGAAGAGAGCACTTCTCCAAAGTGCCAGACGCCATCGAAGGTGAGCATTTGCCCACTCAAGTCGGTTACGACGACGAACTGCAGTCAGGTCAAGACCCTGGTGAAGACGACGCAGCAGATGCAGCACGCAGATGAGCTTCCCTGAGACGGTTTCTGACAGTTTGTGCAGAAATTCTTCGATTTCGCAAACCGACTGTTGCATCAGCTGTCCGGGTGGCTGGTCTCAGACGATCTCGCAGGTAAAGAAGCCGGATGTGGCGGTCCTGGGCTGGCATGGTTACACGTGGTCTGCGGTTGTGAGGCCGGTTGGATGTACTGCCAAATTCTCGGAAACGACATGGCTTATGGTAGTGAAATGAACATTCAATTCACAGGCAACAGCTCTGGTGGACATTCCTGCAGTCAGCATGCCAATTGCACACTCCCTCAACTTGTGACATCTGGGGCATTGTGTTGTGATAAAACTGCACATTTTATAGTGGCCTTTTATTGTCCCCTTCATAAGGAACACCTGTACACTGATCATGCAGTTTAATCAGCGTCTTGACATGCCACACCTGTCCAGTATGGATTATCAAATAATCTAATTTTCAAAAATTGGCCAAATTTGAAAATACATAAGCTCTTTGTGAACCTAGAGAAAATCTTGGATTCTTTACTTCAACTCATGCAAAACTGGAGCAAAAACAAAAGTGTTAATATTTTTGTTCAGTGTAAATTTCAAGTCACTTCATGAGCAGATCTATCTTTAATTTCACCACCATCGGTTTGTCTCTCTGGCCTTCTGTCTATATAGTTCTAGCTAATAGTCCTCGTGTCCTTTTCTGTCGCAGACCCTCACCTCTGTGCTGTTCTGGTTGCCATTAATGGAGAAGATGTAAGCAGGGATAGAGTAGATGAAGTTGGCGAGCCAGATGAGCCCTAGACACAGCAGGATAGTTTTCGGCAGGCCCCGGGGCGCGTGGAGGTTAGCCAGCGGGGGAGCCACTCTTCTCAGGGTCTGGAGATGGAACGCACTGAGGAACAGGGTGGACCACACGTTGACAGAGCGAAGCCACACCCACACCCCCATCAGGACCTGACACCACTCCCTGGACGAGTAGAGCTACAGGAAGAGACACATGCCAGATTTTGTTTTCATTTCATTAATTTACAAAACCTTGATATGATTGGCCATTGTTCATTTTGTTATATTATTAATATATATCTGAATTAATCAATTAAAAAAAAAAAAAAAAAAGCAGGTTAGGTTAAACAGACGGATGTAATGGACATATTGATCAGCTAAAAAAAGTTCATATATTAATTCAGGTAAATATATATGAAACTTCATTATCTTTTGGTGCAGGCAAATCTTTCCAATTTGAAAGGATGCGAAGATATCCAATGTAAATTAAACTTGACCCGTATTTACTATGGTCCCCTCTGTCCCCTAAACCTAAGCAAATAGCTTCTGCCCAAATACCAGCAACACAAATCCATTGCTTCTCCATCCCTCTGTCTGAATACACACTAAAAACCACCTACCTCAAGTCCAAGGTCTGAGATGACGAGCAGAGTGTTTCTTATCACCGACACCAGCAGGTTGGACAGGGCCATGTTCATTATAATCAGGTCCGAATTCCGTCCCCCACTCGGATCGTTGAACATGTTCTCTCCAATCACCCCGATCACTGTGGCGTTGCCCAGAATGCCCAACACCACCAGGATGATGTAAAATGCAGCTTGGACAGGGGACACAGAGACACGGAGTCCCATGCCCACAAGCTCCCCATCGACATTCTCCTCCTGAGACACATCCATTTTAGCTTGTATTTAACCGTTTTAGAAAATAAACTAAAGCGCAGTCTTTTATTCCTTATGACATATTCCATCTCATGTTTTGTTGTAGCACAGGTGAAGGCCACTCTTCATCCTCCCACGTTGCCAGTTGCTCCAGATGTGAACTTACTGTATGAGCCACCATCAACACAGCGTATAGTGTAGTCAGCTGACTTGGGAGGCTGCCTCTTTCGACGAGCTGCGCAAGGTGGTCTCGCCCAACTCGAGAGCAAAGGTGCTTTCCTAGTGCATTTCGGTAACATGAGCCTTGTTAGGCCGTAGCGAACGTCCACAGGCAGTTCATAAGCATCACAAAGCTGTAGGCCTGGGATAAATGAAACCCAAGAGATTAATCACTTTTCCTCGTTCAAACATGCTTCCATTGCAGATTCATTACTGTTCTCCTCGGGGAAGAGGACACGTTTGTGTGCGTGCATGTGCTTACACGTTTGGGTGGAATTTCAGTTAATGGACCCAATGTTCCTTGGATTTTCTACAATTGACAAAAAAAGAAAACTAAGTATTGGAATACTATACATTTATAACGCATTTAATTTGGACACATTATAGCATCTATTACAGTGGAAAAGACTCCTTTCCAAAACCAGACCCACATGACATCTCTTAAATTGCCTTTTGTTGAGAATCGGTAAATCATTAAACATTACTGATAAAAGACAAAATGACTTTCGTGATCAATATTTTATGGGGTCCGAGTTTGGGTTGCTCTAGACATTTTACCAATGGCTTTGACAAAAATCACTGCACCTGTCTATAATTACTGCAATGGTAAAATGCAAATGATAAGAGCAGAACTTCCATTACACATCTGCACAAGATAAAAAACAAAACAAAACTATGAGCACAATATAAAAATATTTTTATTTAGAAAAATTCAGCTGGTTTTTCAAGAGTATTAAAAAAAGTTTAAAAAACAAAACAAAACTGAGCATAGACAAACCCTACAAAAAGCATCTGCTTGGTCCACAATTCCATTCCGACTCCAATCTCTATCTTCTACGCGAGTATTCATTTCTCCTTCCTCTTCCTCTATCCTTTTCGCCTCCTCTGCGCTCCCTCTCTCTGTCCTTTTCTCTGTCTCGCTCTCTTTCTCTGTGACTGACGTGTTTTTTCCGATAACTGGGGGAGGCGGAGGGTGAGGGAGACGAAACGCTGCGACTGCGTCTAAATAAAGAAAAGGAGCAAAAACTATGGCTTTCCAACAGCCAACAGACCAGATAACCTCCATCTGCCGTTTCACTCTGGTGAGGTAGCAGGTACATGTTTCACTCTACCTGCGTTTGGGAGGCGTCGTGGGGCCCGTTTTCCTCCTTTCTGCACTGCGGCTTAGTTTGGTCATTCTGTTGGAATAATATGGGACAAAATGTAAGTACAGGTGCAGCTCATAAAATTTGAATATCATGAAAAAGTTAAATATTTTTGGTCATTTCAGAAAGTGAAAATTGTAAATATTCTAGACTCATTACATGTAAACCAGAGTATTTCAAGCAATTATTTATTTTAATTTTGATAATTACGCCTTATAGCTCATGAAAATCCCAAATCCAGTATCTCCAAATATTAGAATATTTCAAAAGATCAATAAAAAAAGATTTATAATAAAGAAATATTGAACCTCTGAAAGGTATGTTCTTTTATGCACTCAATACTTGTTTGGGGCTCCCTTTGGCATGGAGGTGATCCGCCTGTGGCACTGCTGAGGGGTTATGGTAGCCCAGGTTGCTTTGATAGCGGCCTTCACCTCGTCTTTATTGTTGGGTCTGGTGTGTCTCATCTTCCTCTTGACAATACCCCATAGATTCTCTATGGGGTTCAGGTCAGGCGAGTTGGCTGGCCAATCAAACTCGGTAATACCATGGTCAGTAAACCATTTACGAGTAGTTTTGGCAGTGTGGGCAGATGTCAAGTCCTGCTGGAAAAGGAAATCAGCATCTCCATAAAGCTTGTCAGCAGACAGAAGCATGAAGTGCTCCAAAATCACCTGGTAGACGGCTGCATTGACTTTGGAATTAAGACACAGTGGACCATCATCAGCAGATGACATGGCACCCAAATCATCAGACTGTGGAAACTTCACACTGGACTTCAAGCAACTTGGATTCTGTGCCTCTCCACTCTTCCTCCAGACTCTGGGACCTTGATTTCCAAATGAAATGCAAAATTTACTTTCATCTGAAAAGAGGACTTTGGACCACCGAGCAACGGTCCAGTTCTTTCTCTCCTTAGCCCAGGTGAGACGCTTCTGACGTTGTCTCTGGTTCAGGAGTGGCTTGACACTAGGAGTGAGACACTAGCCCATTTCCTGGACACATATGCGTGGTGGCTCTTGATGCACTGACTCCAGCCTCAGTCCAGTCCTTGTGAAGCTCCCCCACGTTCTTGAATCGGCTTTGCTTGACAATCCTCTCAAGACTGCGGTCATCCCTGTTGCTTGTGCACCTTTTCCTACCACACCTTTCCCTTCCAGTCAACTTCCATGAATATGCTTTGATACAGCTCTCTGCGAACAACCAGCCCTTTCAACAATGACCTTCTGTGGCTTACCCTCCTTGTGGAGGGTGCCAATGACTGTCTTCTGGACAACTGTCAAGTCAGCAGTCTTCCCCATGATTGTGGTTGTGTGTGCTGAACCAGAGATTAAAGGCTCTTTGCAGGTGTTTTGAGGACATCTCTGTGGCCCTCTGTGAAATATTATAATATTTGGAGATACTGGATTTTCATGAGCTGCGAGCCGTAATTATCAAAATTAAAATAAAGAAATGCTCAAAATACTCTGGTTAACATGTAATGAGTCTAGAATATATAAAATCTTCACTTTCTGAAAACTTTCTGAACTTTTTCACAATATTCAAATTTTATGAGTTGTACCTGTATAAGGAGCAATGGCTAAAAACTTAACTTTCAATTATTAGTTGCAACCATTACATGAATGATACACAAGGACGTCAAGTTGTGAACATTTCTAGTATGTTTCAAACCATAGTATGCATCAAATAGTGTGTGGAAACTACCAGGATGACAAACATAGCACTACGTATGCCAACACTGCATAATACACAGCCAAGCATATCCACATCGTGAAAGCACTACTTCTCTATGACAACAACTAGCAATGAGGTAGGGCGGGTCAGTCCCAAGAGCTGAAAGGAAGTGAAATAGTCTGTCTGAAAATCCATCGATCCTTTTACTCACATACTCAAAACACGCTGGACAATAGTGTGCACATGTACTCTGTAGTATGGAATTTCAGACGCAGAAAAAGAAACATACCCATCTCCGTTGGAGAGTTTTCGGCTGGCGTTCTTGAGGGCAATTTTGGACACGGGAGACGGACGACCAGAATTTGTTACAGCCGGTGACGCTAGAGTGAAAACAGAGAATGACTTCAGTTAATTCGGCCCTGCCCAAACTAATCTAATCACGACCCAATCAAAACATATTCATGAAGACCTCTGGAAAAAGATTATAGAGTAACAAAGCAGTTTCTAAGTTTAGTTGTTTCTAAAGCTTTAACGAGACACCAAACTACAGTCAGCGCTAAAATCTCAGTAAGGTGACATATCACATAAGGTCACATATCAGTGATTGTGAACATACATTTAGGTCTCTGATGGGCCTACTAACACACAAACTGTGAAATAAGACAACGCGGTGAGTATTTTGTGGGCTGCCTTTGTCAGAAAACATGTGATTCAACAAGCCATTCAGATTTTGCCTCCCCCTCCTACGTCAAGTGGGGGCTCATTAGAATGAGACTGCCCCCCATCTGAGTATCTCCACCCACGGCTTGAGAAATACCTTTACAAAGATGCGGCAAGTCTCCCTGTTACACACAGGGCTTTTTGCTTTCATTCAAGGAAACCGTTTCCTATAAATACAATAAAAACAGTGTTTTTATTGGGTTTGTTTGGAGGAACGGGGATGCGAAGCGGAGATCGCTGTGATCCTGCAGCATTACCGCCAACCTTTCAATCTTTTGTAGAAAGGTTAAAAATACAGGAGATTTACGGGAAAATATTTAAACGGGAGGACAGTGGGAAAAGAAGGGTAAAATACAGGAGAACCCTGGAGAAAATGGGAGGGTTGACAGGTATGGGCCGGAAAGCCACAACTAGTTCTAGAGTGTGGCGTGAGGAGCAGCAGCTCATTTTAATTTAAAGATACAGACACAGAAACAGCCTGTCAATAACAGGAGGGGTATAGAACCATGCTAGAATGGATAGACTGCATAATCTGAGCAGGATTTTTTGTACTGTAGGTCTCTGAGTGGGGACCTCAGAGACCTACAGTAACTTGTTGAAAAGGAGTATAATACACTGCTCAAAAAAATAAAGGGAACACTTAAACAACACATCCCAGATCTCGATGAATGAAATATTCCAGTTGAAAATCTTTATTCATTACATAGTGGAATGCGTTGAGAACAAAATAACATAAGAATGATCAATGGAAATCAAAATCATTAACCCATGGAGGTCTGGATTCAGAATCAGACTCAAAATAAAAGTGGAAAATCAGATCACAGGCTGGTCCAACTTCTGTGGAAATTCCTCAAGACAATTCAAAATGCGGCTCAGTAGTGTGTGTGGCCTCCACGTGCCTGTATGCACTCTCTACAACATCTGGGCATGCTCCTGATGAGACGACGGATGTTCTCCTGAGGGATCTCCTCCCAGACCTGGATCGGGGCATCAGTCAACTCCTGGACAGTCTGTGGTGCGACGTGGCGTCGGTGGATGGAACGAGACATGATGTCCCAGATGTGCTCGATTGGATTCAGGTCTGGGGAACGGGCA
>OMKR01111559.1:12407-28482 GCA_900302355.1 Cyttopsis rosea | reverse complement strand
ACACTGTCAGCGTCGCATGGCAACGACCCTACACAAAGATGGACTCGGAAGATGGAAATGTAGCAGAAAAAGCACAAGGTAATGTAATTCACGTAGTAGTAGTAGTAGTAGTAGTAGTAATAATAATAATTATTATTATTATAATTATAATAATAATAAATAGGGCAACAGGAAAAGGTTGGGTTACCGTTTTTCTCGTGTAATTGTGTAGTTGAAGACGTGTACAATGGCATTAAATATCTTAAGAAAATGGCTTAAATGGCGGTAAACTTTACATTTAAAGTTGTACTTTTTTTCCCCCTTTTTATAGCAGCAGGTGTTACTGAGAAACGAACTTAATGTGTTAAAACATATCCGTGGTAATATCAGTGGTTTAAAATATAAAATTCTAGTTTATTTGCTTCTTTGATGGACTCCTCTTAAGAGAGAATGTGAAGTTTGACTGTTGCTATGGGTTGCTATGGACTCATTTCTGGAGGATCACCTTCCATTCAATTGCATATCACTACAACTGAACTAGATGGAATGTACAAAAATGGAGAAAGGAAGGGAGAAAAAGATTTTTCACCTAACAAGACTCAGCCAAGCCATCTTTTCACTCAAAAACCTTTATGTCCAAAAAATATTGACAACGAAAAGCCGCTAACTCTCCAGGTTCTTTAGCCACATTAGGAGAAACACAACATCAACCAATGAGGGATGATTTGTTGTTTAGATGAGTGATTCTCAACCTTTTCATATCAAGGACCAATGTGTCAATCAAATGAATCAAATGAAATGTTTGGTGACCTGGAAATAATGCATATCAAATTGATATTTGATATGCATTATTTCCAGGTCACCAAACATTTCATAAGATCTTGTCCCTGGGACCCCAATCGGAGAAGAAATGGTTTCTTAGATATGATCCAGTCTAAACTCCCATAATTGGCTATACTATGGTTATGGAGATAACCGTGAAACTATGATCAAAACAACGTGTTATGGGCACCATTATTGGGGAAGTTTAACTACGAATACCTTTACTTGGAGGACCCCTGGATGTCGCCGAATAACCACTGGTTTAGATTCCTTGAGAGTGTATTTTGTATCAGAAGTCGAGATGTTGAAATTGTGATGGATTGGTCCACTCTCAACTACAGCGACTGTTGACAAACAACCAACTGTGGATGATAAGAATGGGGAGACGTCAGACCCAAGGCTTTCTGTTGACATGTACTATGAGTATGAGGACCTCTACTCCAGACCTTATAGAACACCAGAATCAGAAATTCCTGAGAACCTACTCCACCTCTCGTATCCTTCCAATACTAAGCTGTTAATGTCCTTGCTCATTTTGTTTACCCCTGCTGCTTAAAACGATAAACAACAATAGAAGCACATTTAATGTCATGAAGGTCCTTAACTGGTCTTCTATAAAGTCACTCGTTCGGCTATGACAGTGGTCGCAGGGCCAACCTGCAAGTGCTGGATGGGAGAACGCTGGCCTTTATAGCAGGAAACCTCCTTGTCCTGCTAGATGTTCCCACGAAAGAGCAGCGCTACCTCCGCTCCTGCAGTGGAGGAGGGATTGGCTCCATCATGGTAAGACAGCTAATACCACGAACTACACGCATGCCTCTGAGAGACATATTCACAACACTCATCACACCAACTATTTTACTTAGGGATACTGTGCTCATGTACATGTAAATCCTCTGATTTCGATAAGTAGTTGTGTGAGTGTCTGCAAATACTGAAAATGATAAACACAAAGGGCTTTGAACATCAGTGATCTTAGTATTCATATCAATACTCTGTCAGAAAATAAATGTTATTGGCGCATCCCTAATAAAATTTTAAATGTGGACTTTTTTGTGTGTGTGGATGTTGGTATTTCTATAGGCCCACCCAAGCAAGAAGCACTTTGCCGTAGCAGAGAAGGGAGTCCATCCCTACATCATTGTCTATGAATATCCCTCACTACGTCCCTACCGCATCTTAAGAGGTTTGTAAGATTAAGCAATAATGAATCTTTCTTTTCACCATCTCTGCTACATACAGCACTAGCCTGGTCAAATGTAGACATATATTTTAGCATGCATGTGTCTTTCAGATGGTACGGAGTGTGCATACAGCTCTGTGGATTTTAATCCTGATGGGACCCTCCTGGCCAGTGTGGGTAGTGCGCCTGACTACATGTTGACCCTGTGGGACTGGAGGCAGGAGAAAGTCACGTTGCGATGCAAGGCCTTTTCTCAGGAAATCTACCGGGTGACCTTTTCCCCAGACAACCCAGTACAGCTTACCACCTCAGGATCTGGACACATCAAGCAAGTGGCAATTATTTTTAGTTTGTTCTGAAAGCAGGTCTATCATAAAGCAACCTGAGTTTATATTCTGGACTGACAGTCTCTGACACACCTAACCCTTTCCCTTCCCTTTATTCTCTCTCAATAGTTTACTGTCAGCACAATTGTAAAAACCATGAATGCTCCAAAAATGATGAAAGAAATATGAAAATTATCAATCCCTTCAATAGGTTCTGGAAAATGGCAAGCACTTTCACAGGTCTTAAGTTGCAAGGACTTCTGGGAAGGTTTGGGACAACAACCCGCACTGATATTGAGGGATATATAGAATTACCTGATGGCAAGGTCCGTTCCTGTTGTTGGTGTTTAATTTTTTTATTTTATTTTAAGTAAAGCTGCAACTTTTTAGACAAGACTTATAGACCCACTCCCATTGTCATTGTTCTCTATCTGTCAGGTGGTGTCAGGCTCAGAGTGGGGCAATATGCTTCTGTGGGATGGGGGACTGATCAAGGTGGAGATATGCCGTGAGGGTGGAAGGACCTGCCACACAGGGCCCATTCAGCAGTTTGCCTTGGATGAGGGAGAGTTGATGACCATGGGAGTTGATGGAGCCATCAGGGTTGGCTGCCTTTCCCCTTATCCCTATAAAAGCACACCTCACTCTAACCGTGAATTTATGTCAACAATCCTGAATCCTTTCTCTCTCCCCCTTGGAAGACCTGGGACTTTGAGACTATCGACACGGCCGACTGTAGCGAAGACAGTGGCACATTTGAGATGGAGCCCATGAACGAGCTTGTGATCAGAAGCAAAGTCCACCTCTCCTTCATGGTGAAGAACTCCCTGCCCGACTCCTCCATCTGGTTTGCTCAGGTCAGAGCACAGAGGTCATCCCTGATGAATAGACTTAAAAATTTGCATAACAAGTAACATCGAACAAGTAGCTGCCGTCTCTGAACTTTGAATGTGATTCCTCTAAATCTGCCCTTTAGGATTCCAATGGATGCATTTGGAAACTGAACCTTTCCTTCTCCAATATTGTGAGTTGCTCTGCTTTCCTTCTAAATGTGCACGTTGTGTTAGATATGCATCAGATATGATGAGTGTTAATATTTTGAGTGTATCTGTGATATTTAAAAGGTTGGTTGGAAAAAAGTGACCATGATGACAGGAGTGCCTTAGAAAATGTTTTCAACTAGAAGCTCAACTCTTGGCAGTCACTTGCGATTAGTGATGAAAACTAAGACAACTTTTGCAAATTTGAGTCTTTACGAGTGATTCAGTAAAAACATTTGTTAAATTTTCTAACTCTTTGTTTGTTTGATTCACTTGATGTAACTTAAGGTGAATGAGAGACAGAAAAGTTGTCTCTGAGTTGTGAATGGAATTCGCACAGGCTGATGTGCATGCGTGACTTGGGACTCACGGATCCTTGTTCGTGAACGAGATCTCAGAGTTGTCAATCACGGCTCACAGATCTCATTCGCGACCCGATTCAGAAGCCATTGCCTCTGCTTGAGGCTCGAGACTCAGTTCAGCCTGTGTGACTGGCTGAAGTTGCCAGGTCACGAACAGACGACTCTTTTTCCGGAGTGACTCACAACAAAGATAAAGTAAAAAAAAAAGATTTGTTCGCGACAAATCATTCATGAGTCTTGCATCATGATCTGTCCTCATCCGTAACAAGTGAAAAAAAGATTCTGGTGCTCTGAAAAAGCAGGTTAGTGGACACAAGCCATAATATATACATTATTTCCATGTTTGAATGTGGGCCATTGCCCAATGTGAAAAAACCTGCACAGCACGCTTATTTAGTACAACAAAACTAAAATTGTAGCTGATAGACATACAGTATTGGTCAAAAAGGGCAACGATGGGAATACACTTGTGAAGTAGAAAATCAAAAGTATATTCTGTGTGTACAGACCGAGGACCCTGAGTGCTTGTTTCGCTTCCCTGCTGGAGGGATCCAGGGAATGGACGTGTCGAGTATAAGCCACCTAATGGCCACTACCACTCTGGATGGTGAGTGTGTCCTGAACATTCAAATACTGTACAATAAGCGCTTGCATTGTGCACACAGACACAAACACACCAATCCAATAATCCATATATTTCTCTGTCGCTCTTCCCTCAGGCTCTGTCAAAGTTTTCGACTTTGTGGCCAAAGGCGAAATTGCAAGCAGCAGATTTAAACAGGGTGGAACCGTGCTCACATGGGCTCCATCCTTGGTGTGTTTCTTTGGAGTTGTCATCTTAACCAAATACTGTAGAGTACATGTTGACAGCAAGCTCAAATTATTATTATTATTTGTGTGTGTCTACGTTCACCAGAAGGGTGGTTTGTTGGTGAGCGGCTTTGAAGATGGGGTGGTCCGCCTGCTGGAGCTCTACGACCCCCAGAGCCTGAGCCTGGCCACCGGAAGTACTAGCAGCGAAGACACTGGAGAGCTACACCTCAAACAAGCTCTAAAACCCCACAATGCACCTGTGACGGCCATTGCATATGCAGGCAACAGAGAGATCTTGGCTACTGGGGTGAGGGGATCAAATTAGATATACATAGCAGACCGACAAGCTCGTTATTAGAACCGACGTCCAACACACACACACACACACACACACACAAAACAGATGTAAAATATTATAAAGATAACTGAACCAACATATACTGTAAGCCTGTGAGCCTATTAATTTTCATGAAGTTGCCCCTTACATTTACTAAAATGTTTTGAGTAAATAATCTCAAGTGCACTTTTGTGCGGAGTCCTTGTGAACAGCTGGATAGTGCTGGAAAAAATCTTTAAAGAGACTTAAAGCCCTTAAAGAGATACTCAAATTCGCCACCTGTGAAACTCAATCACTTTGGTGGTGTCGGGTTGCCAGTTCAGTCAGCTGAGTGTTGGTGGTAATCTTCAGGTGTGAGCCATTGTGGCTCGTATCTGGCAGCCCCCAACTCACGTGAAGCAGTTAGCATGCAGCCTGTTGCTATCTCTGTATTCATATCTCCAAATGCACACAACAAGGTATTTACCTTCTTGTGTGAATTTGGGTAAGATAGACAAAATGCAAATTTCACAAAAAAATGGATTATCCCTTTGAATGTCATTTGAAATTGTCTGTAAAAGTAATAATCAATTACATTACATTATGATTACATAAGTAGGTTCAAGTTTATATATATATATATATATATATATATATATATATATATATATATATATATATAGACAGTATATATATATAAATAATCAAAGTGCTTTACAACAATGGTGGAGGAAAGGCCTACATTGTTTCAACACACACACTCATAGTCATACATAAATACAGATAGGGTTAGCACAATTTCAATTTAAAACAGAATGCAGGCATACAAATACGAAACACTGAATAAGTCAATCACAGTTGTAGGCAAGGGAGTGATTTATGAAAATGCCAATTGACTCGGACAATCTAATATTGTTAGGCTGACTGTTCAAAAAGCTTGTTGGGGGGACCTAAGGGATCTGCCAGTATGGTAAGGCATGAGAAGTTCAGAAATATAAAGCAGGAGCATGCATGCAGAGCTCTAAACATGAGGATTACGATTTCAAACCAAATCCTGTCAACCACTGTCAGATGGATATCATCTCTTAGCAACTTTGTAGTTGCTAAGAGAGAGCCCAAAGGAGAACTCTAGGTTCAAGAGTATGGTTTTTGACAATGCGTTGGGCCAGTTAGACTATACCAGATCAAAAGAATCAATAAGATTCAGAAAGTCAATAGCCAGCCAATGTAAGGGACAGCAAACATGGAAATTAAAGTCACCCAATATCAAAACCGTATCATAGATTGGCATAATAAGAGAGAGTAGTTCAAAGAATTTGCTTAGGAAAGCCTTATTCTGCCGGGGGTGGTCTGTGAACTACAATACACAGTACTGGGGCTTTGCTATTTGCCATGAATCACAGGGAATCAAAGCAGGACAAAGAACCAACAGAAACAGGAGAGCAGGTAAAATAATTCCCATAGATTACTGCTAGTCCACCACCACGACCAGATCTGGGCTGGTCAACATACTGTAGGCATAGTCTGGGGGAGTGGCTTCTATTCAATTGGTGAGATCCCCAGGACTCACTTCCTAGTGATACAAAAGAGCTGCAGACGGTCAGAGGAAATAGTATCTTGGTGGACAAAGGTATATATTTATACTTAATACCATACATTCGAAAGGCCAAGTATATGTAGAATTACAGGCTTGAAAAAACATTTCAAAAAGTTGATATACAAGATAGTAATGTCATTGTAATTAGTTGCGTCCAATCTTGGGGAAAGAAATGTAACATTTATGACATTATTTTCCTATTTCATATTTCCTATTTTCATTTTTAAAGTTTCCCATTGATGGCCACCTTTTACAATTTCAAGATCCGTTTTTTTCCAGAATCAACCTTCTACTATATTTAACATTTTTCACATTTATTTTCTTCCTTCTTCTCCAGAGCTCTGACAGTACCGTGTTCTTCTTCACTGTCGGAGAGGTATACAAGCCCATCGGCTTTGTTAACGTCCCTGGTCCAGTGCAGGGACTGCAGTGGTCTCCTCAATCCCATGTAGGCCACACATATTTTCATATTTTTCAGGTGCTAAATTCACACATTTGGGAAAAAGAACTACACCTTGCATTCACTGTGTGGAGTTACATGTGTGTTGTGTGTTTACCCAGGGGAAAACAACGCTGTTGATTCTTTGTCTGAGTGGCCACGTAGTTGAGCTTCAGCCTCCGGAGCCAGAAGCCCAGAATCCAAGCAAGACCTACCAGCTGTCTGGGCTCTCGACCAGATGCTTCAGATTCAGAAGCATCAAGTCTCGCATCAAGGTTTGAACTGAGCTCTGTCTCGGATTGGATGGATTGCACTGTCCAATTCATTACTTTTACTGAATTGTATATAGTTAGGCCTATAGTTTCAGGTTATTAGAACATATGGATTGACATATAATCAAGTTACTTTTATTTAATACCTGACATGTTTCATTGGTCTCTTGGTATCAGATTAGAATAGGTAGATTGTACCCTATCTTCGACTGGTTATCTGACTATTGTGATAGTAAGTGGGGGAGGAATGGACACAAAGGGATGTCCTCATTGTAAGGACATTTTGACTGACCAGTATTAGTGCCTTGACTTTTTCAACATACCTAGGCTATCGGTAAACATTTCCACAGCTTGCAAAAAGTCAATTTCACTGTTCATTAAAGGAGCTTGGATTGATTAACAAATCAAAATATGAGTTTCTTTCAAAGCTTGTAATTCTGTTGACAGAGCCTTTAAGTGTTGTTACTCAAGAGGCAAACGACTTTAAACAAGTTTAATGTTTAAATAACAATTTAATGAACACTCATTGGTACCCTACATTGTAGATTGATTGTACATTGAAGCCTCAAGCCTCTCACCTGAAAATAAAAAAAAAATGAAAACATTCTCACTTCCTCTCTATACTACGGGATACATTACTATAAGTATTCATACGTAAGTATTGTTGTATAGGCAGGTACTAAACAGCCGACCGCCTTTCAATTTGTAACAAATTATGTAAATACTGTTGTATGATTGCATATTACTGTCGTAATGTTGTAATGTTGTAAACTTATGATTAGTGTGCAACTACAGTATGGTAGGGGAACCATTCCGGTAGGGCTGCATTGCTTGTTGAGACATGTGTGTTTGTATTTGGTTTGTGACTTTTGTGCGTTTCAGAGGGAGGAAGAAATTGCACGCCTGCAATTGATGAAGGAAAAGAAGATGAAAGATAGAGAAGAACGGTTGAACAAGGCAAAGGAGGAGGGCAGAGAGCTCACTGAGGAGGAGTTACACAAGAAGGAAGAGGAGGAAGAAGAGTTGCCTCCTCTCTTCATCCCGGAACCACCAAGTCCGCTGTACTGTGGCTTCTACTCTGAGCCTGGCATGTTCTGGCTTTCAATGGTACGCAGAAAACACCAGTGTGCAGAACACTTTGGCTTACATCGCTAAACGAGATATGCAGCATTAACATAATTGCAGTTATTATTGCAATACAACACAACTTACAACTGCTACATGAATGACATTCATTCATAATAATAATACATCAAAATGAACTATTATGCATTGGATTTTTGACAAATAAGTGATTAGCCTACAAGCTCTTGCAAAAATGGTGTTGGAAAAAGTGGCATATGGTTATCCAAGCTGGCACGCCTGATGATCTATTGACCAAGTCAGATATCTATATAGAAAATCCTTCCACCTCAATACTCACCTCATAGTTTTATGCTCTCAATTATTGACACTAGTTAGTAGGTGAGAATCTGAATCATATCATATTGACAGAATCATATTGACTATCAATTACTAACCACTGAGGAGGAAAGCAGGAAGTGAAGTTGGCTGGTGGTGGCCTTTTACCTAAATTGTGATATACAGTGATTTCTCTATCTCGTTGTGTCCATCCTCCAGGGGGGGTACGACTCGGGCTTCCTGTACCACTGCAGGTTCTCGGAGAAGCAAGACGAAGATCCTGCCCATCGCCAGGAGGAACCCTTTGCATTCCTGCCCCTCCACAACCTGGATGAGGACCCCATCTGCACCATCACTTTCAGGTAACTAAACTGTCTCATAAAGGCAATGTGTATAGAAAGGGCTTTCATGCATTTTTGCTGAATCATGGCTTCCACGTGACCTTCCACGTGAGGTTGTTTCCTTTACAGTAAGGAAACAACCTCATGTCCTTCTTGTGGATCTACTGGCAGTTTTTTTTTTATCTTCTAAAATAATATTCTCGTAGAGCTTTGTTTGAATTGTAATTGAAATTAACTCACTGCATAATATATAGTATATAGGATGGAAAGATTTGTGGGCCAAAAGCCTGTTGTAAAGGCCTATTAGCTTTTAATTTTCAGATAACACTAGACTAGGCTCTGTTGATGGCTCTAAAACAAACTGTTGGTTAGATAAATTAGATAACAATAATGAATCTGTTGCATTAACAATATTTGCAACTGATTTCTTAGCCCTGACATCAAAAACTGATTTCAAAGTTTGTAAAAAATAGCATTGATTTAATAACATGGACTGACTTTTTTGTTAGTGAAACACTTTTTTACTCGTTTAGATAGGGAAAAAAGATGGGGCATAATCTTCAAATGCCTGACAACTTGCTGCACCCATCTGGACCTGCTTGACAGTCTAGATACCAATGCCTTCTTACTGGTTCTCTGACGCTTCATCTCCCCATGTGGGAAACACTATGAAATACTGGTCGATAGAGGTACCAACTTCAGGAAAGGCGAGAAGGAATTGAAGGAAGCTTTCGCAGGAATTTAACCTGGTCTCCAAGAGCAGTTTGCAGGATACCAGATCTGAAGTCCAGGTCCGGGATGGGGCCTACTGTTGTCCTGTAGCTCAGTTGGCTTCTCTACTAGAAATTTGGGATGGCAATAGCAGTAAGGATGGAGAGCCTTTGAAGCAAGAGTCAAAACTGGGAGGCACAGGTTTTGGGGGTGGCTGTATGAAAGGCTACTCTGAAAATAATGCCTTTGATAGCTCTCTGGCTCCCTCTTCCCACTGAGCGCATCTTATTATAATGCCCATCTGTTTATTTTGTTTTTCTGTTGAACATCACAATGAAGAAGATTTGAACAAAAGAGAAATCAAGGAATGTCTCAAAAGACTTTCAAATCAACCATCCAACTATCCAAGCCTCCATCATTGTCCAGCCCTCCTACAGTCATCCAACACCTACTGTATGTCCTAATCTATCATATCTCCCATTGCCTTTAAAACATCCGATTGACAACCTACAAATAATTACCTTGTTCGTAAGTGTGAGATGTGTGATCAGACACTAAAGTCTAAAGTGTTACCAATAATCTCATCCTCTCTACCAGAGGTAGAGGTATCTATCTGACACACCTTCAATCCCTGTTCCCTGCCCCCCAGTTCTAACAGGCAGCTAATGCTTTGCGGCATGCGGTCGGGGTCCATCAGGGTCTACCCGCTTCAGCCTGACGACCACAGCCTCAACTCTATGGAGGCCTACTGGGAACTGAGTCTCCACGACAACGAGTATGGCCACCTGCGACACCTGCGCTGTAGCTATGATGACCAATTTGCCCTGACAGCGGGAGACGATGGGAACATCTTCTCCCTCACCCTGCTCCTTCCAGAAGAACTGCAGAGAGCCCTGCACAGCCCCAAGGCCAAATTTCTCTCACCCAGGGTCTGTCAGTCACACACACATTGTATAATTTTCAAGGGCAACATCAGTATGGCATTATTCTAAAGATAATCATCCAATTGCTTGACTGTGAAGCATTACATCAATTAATTAAAATATTAATTGACAAAATACATACACAAGACCATAACACAAATGATATCTTATCCTATGCACCACATTACACATTGCACACATATAGTGCGTATCAACAACGCTCAATTTTGATGATTGGTAACGGTTATCTGTGTAGTAAGGTAATGGTTAGGCTAGGCGCTCATGTAGGTCTCATAAATGAACACACATTTAGTAAAAAAATGTTAATGGTCAATTGGAATGAGTTGTTGTAACTCTAGGAGTTGTATACTGTATAAGAATGGATAGATGAATGAATGGTGAATGGATGATAGATGAATGGAAGAAAGGTTAAAGCTCTACAACGACTGTTGAACAGGTGGGTGTCGAGATGGAGGGACACGCTCCCGACATTGAGGACACGACAGCTTACAGGTCAGAGTCCGATTACAGCCAGTCAGAGACATACATACATTTACACAGTGTAAATGCTGTGTTCTACTTACTGTACTTTTTCTATCAAGTTTATTTTGACTTTACTTCAATGGTTTATTTAGAGTATTTTTCTTCCATTTCTTTCATAAAATATGAATAATATAATAATATTAATATAGTACTCTCTCTCTGTCCCTTTCCATTGCTCTCTTTGACCCCTTTCCATCACTATCTCTCTCAAGCATAGAGACAGCTAAGCAGAAGCTGGAGACAGACCGTATGCTCAGGGAGGCTGAGCTCAAGAAGGCCAAGTGGCGTAAGAAACTTTCTGATCTTCGTGGCAGGTTCAGAAAGCTCCTGCAGGAGAACCAGAGGCTGCCCGAGCATGTCCGCCTGCCATGCACGGTATCTCTATCTTATATATTATATCTAGGTGATCAGACCGCACTGTGCATTATAAATTTATTTTACAATTAAAGTTAAAAATATATATAAAACAGTATAATAATGGAGTGTGATATGTCAAGGATCAAGGGTTCTGACACTGTTCATGACACTGAACAATGTGGCGTTGGGTCGGGGGGTTTGGTTTATTTTAAATTCTGAGGCAACCTCAACCTTGTTTCACCTCCTGTCTTCCCTCTCAATTTTTCTCCAAATGGAAAGTGGAGCCATGGCAACCAATGAGAAATTTTGCAGATTCTCAGCAATTACTAGTTAGCGTCAATTATGGAGAGTTATTATGTTTGTGTGTGTGTTGGGTTCAGGAGTTTGAGTTGGACCCGCGTTTCCGTGAGGAGATGGAGAGAGTGACAGCCCAGCAGGTGATGGAGGTCAGGAAGGAGATGGCCTGGGAACAGGAACGCCATCGCATCGGCCTCCAGAAACTGAGAGAATGGTATTGCCTGGCTCACAATACATACTTACACACATAAAATGACACAATATCACATACTGTATATGCATACTGTACATGTGGCCATTTGTCAATTCGACAATCGATGGTAACTGTAAAAAATAAACACTGACAAATATTTACAACAATTATAGCATAAAACATTGTAGAATAAATGTATAAATGCTCTTATGTACTCTTTCAAGCTGTCTGTTGATTTCTATGAAGTTTACAATATTAATAAGGCATTTGACGATTCTACTGAAGTGCTATCAACAAAGGAATGGAACTCGATTGGCTTAAAACACAATGGAACTCAATGGAACTCGATTGTCTTAAAACATGGTCAAAGCTGATTTGGAGAGTGCAGCTCCCAGCATACAAGGCAGTACACTGTGTGTGTATTGTGCAGTAAACAGGTATTCACAACTAATACTGGGCAGGCTATATGGACTCACTTCCACATACTTCCTTTTTTAGTTTCAGGGACTCTCTGCAGTGCGACACAGTCACTGTGGTCGCAATTCGCAGCAATCACAGCGTCTCCACCTACCGGCTGCTGGCCATGTCTGATCACTACCAACAGCAGCGGGGAGCCAGCCAGCCAGACACACCCTACTTGCAGGAACGCAGGAGGTCCAGAGTAGAGCCCGGAAAAGACAGCAGCAGAGAGCAAGGTAAATATTTGACACAGAATGGTTACTGAAATTAAAGGTATAATATGTAACGAAATTTCTAAAAATGACTAGACCAATGTTATATATTTTGTTGAGTTGTGTACTTACATTATCCCAAATGTTTCCAACAATTTTCAAACCCAGAGAAATCCATAATTTTAGGAAAGCCATTTAGGAAATATTTCTGACTTTTGTTACACACATTCACATGTGAAACTTTCACACACGCATCCATACTACTGAAAACGCACAAATATTTCCTAAACGGCCCCTCATAATTGCCCACATAATTTTACTTTTGGAATTTCAATTAGAAATATTTTGACGAGTATATGAGCCCTGTTCTAATTCTACCATGACTTTTCCTAAATGCGTCCTGCAAATGCCTGCGTTGTTAGAATTTGAATAGTGCACTCAAAAATATGGAAAGAACTACTGGAAGAAACAGTGGAGTCCCACTCCACTGAGAAGCGTATTATTACCCCGCACGTTATATAAATCTGATCAATTTGATAATTTAATAATAATGTAATGATAATAATATCTAACATATTGTGATTATAATATTGTAATATGTAATATGATCTGGCAACATGAACGGCACGTTGAGACGCAGTGCTGGTTTTAGGATGAACAGAGATTTACAGTAAGATTAAGATTTATTTAGTTTCCTTATTCGTACTTGTATGGAAAATGAAAAACGCAAACATAACTAAGAGAATTGGAGGGGAGTTTTGTTTCCTCCAGACCAGACTGTGTAGTTCCTGACCTGTTACGGGCCATCTCTGTTCGAGCAGACGCTCTAACATGTCCTGAGTTGAGTTCCACACATTGCACAGGTGCAATGTGTGCCCAGAACACCTGATTCCTTTAACTTGTCCCCATTCCTCCGCTGGCCCCAGTATATCTGCACACAGAATCATGTTCGCAGCATTGTCATGGACAACAGCGACCCTGATGCTGGGCATCCCGTATGCATCGGCAACTTCTCTGAGTCTCTCCACAATGTTGGCTGCAGTATAATTTTCCTTCATTTCTTTACTCTCAAGAACAAGACACTGCAGTCCCCAGGCCTCGGTGTACAGTGACAGTTATGTAAGACTCCATTCTCACTGAGGTCCACATATCTGTGGTAAAACTGACTGCCTGGCTGTTTTGGATGGACTCTAAAGCAATTTCTTTGGTATTGTCATATTTTGTGGTCAGAAAATTCATAACAAAAATTGGAATGGTGTATCCAGGGACCATGGTATTGACCATCGTCTTAAATCCCACGCCCTCTACCAGGTTATCAGGCCTGATGTCGTAGGCAATGCAGGCCACAATAGCATTGGTTATCTCTCTTTTTATTTTTTCTGATAGCGGCGGGCTTCTGGTCCAATTTAGTTTGTGCTAAACCTGAAGTTGCAGCGGGACTGCTCGCAATGTACTGGGGATGCACCTATAAACAGTTTCAAATTAAGTATAAATAACTTGGTATAGTACGCATTACTAATAGTTTACATATAACAACGCAATCCGAAATGTTCACCTATAAAGCACATAACACACATTTATGCACGCAAAAGTAGGCTAACTTACTGTTTTCAAGTGGCATGACCGTGACCATGTTCGTTATTGAACTGTGGTAAGCGAAGCATTGCTTGCAAAGTTTACATTCATTTTTGATCGTCCATGACTAAAACAAAATGCTGCCATACTCCACATTTGTTCTTTGATTATATTGATTATGTTCTGAGGTTATATCGAAATGAGTAATTAAAGTATGCCTATATCACTAATCTTAACTGTAGGCAAATCTTAGGCTACAATTAAAATGCACATTCGCATGCCTATGCCCATGCTGTGTAAAGAATGCTCGACCAAAACAAAACTCGGTCGACCAACAGCCCATCGACCAAACAATCGACCTGTCGACTAAATGGGGTCAGCCCTACAAGTTATCAAGAAAAAACCAACAGCATTTGTACTCACATACTGTACACTGTGTGTGTGTTACAGAGGAGCATGAAGATCTGTCCGGTGAGACCGTGCAAGGCGACACATTGGTAGGGGGCCTCAAGTTTTCCGGGAGGCAGGCTGAGAAATTTGGCAAAGCCATGGAGAAGGCTGAGCTTGCCCGGGCCAAGATCGAGACTCGCAAGAAGGAATGGGATGAACTGTAAGTATTCCATTCCAGTTATATTGCTGCCCACCTACAACATGCAATCTTTATGTTTGCTTGTATTCATTTGAATTGATTCGTTTGTTGATTTTTCAGTTTTCAGAATTTTTTGTTTTAAGGCCATCGCCAGCAAATTTCACCGCCTGCTTTCCCCCTCAAGTTTTCGCCAGACAGAAAATTGGGGTGTGGTTATTATGTGAACATCATGCGTCTAGTACTAGTACTTCATGCTCTGCTATCCATAGATCCCAGGAGCTCTACTGGAGAGGACAATCTCTTTCTCTTCTAAAATTGGGTGCACCAATTATCACTAAGCAATTATTGCATATATTTAATCTTTCCATCTCTATGGGTAGATTTCCTAATGTTTGGAAATCTGCCCATGTGATTCCTTTGCATAAAGGTGGCATTAAGAATGACTTAAATAATTACCTTTCTATCTCCAAGCTACCCTGTGTAGCGAAAGTCCTGGAATCTCTGGTAAATAATCAACTCAAGTCCTTTCTTTCAATTAACTCAGTTCTAAGCCTATACCAATCTGGTTTCAGAACCAATCACAGCACAATTCCAGCCATCACATTAGTTACAAATGATATAACATCGGGACTTGACAAGAGGAACCGTTGTGCTGCCCTCTATAGATCTGTCTAAAGCTTTTGATATGGTCGATTACTACCTGCTCTTAAAGATTATCCAGCACTGGTCTGTCTAGAAGTGCATGTGATTGGTTCCGCAAGGTTCAATTCTGGGTCCTATACAGTATTTTTATTTATATTTATTTATATAAATTATATTGTCTGTTCCTTGAGTAGTTGTCAGGTCCATCTGTATGCGGATGATACCATTATGTATTGTATTGCTGACTCTGTACAGTTGTCCATCAAGAACTTGCAACTTGTCT
Organism: Cyttopsis rosea; assembly: GCA_900302355.1. NCBI lineage: Eukaryota > Metazoa > Chordata > Actinopteri > Zeiformes > Parazenidae > Cyttopsis > Cyttopsis rosea. The sequence goes on along the minus strand of OMKR01111559.1, from coordinate 12,807 downwards.
AGAATGCTCTCCAAGAAGCTTTCATTAACCTTAAACTAGTTCTTAATGCTAGTAAAACAAAATTTATGCTGTTTTCTAAGGCCAGAAATATTGATTATGAAGGTTTGCACATATCGGCCGTGAGTGGTTCTAGGCTCGATGAAAATTTCACATTTTAATTCCATGTGGACAACCTTGCCTCCAAGTTGAGACAGAAAATTGGCTTCTTGTACAGAAACAGAACCAGCTTTCCTTTGTTTAGTAGAAAGAGGATTGTCGAAGCACTGTTCTTATCAGTTATGGACTATGGTGATGTAATCTATAGGCATGCGGCGGCTTCAACTCTTCAACCACTGGACTCAGTCTATCGCTCTGCCCTCCGATTCATTACTGGTGACAGATATGACACTCACCATTGTGT